>CAHIKZ030004034.1:4115000-4192500 GCA_903632075.3 Acanthosepion pharaonis | reverse complement strand
AAGATTCAGTTCCGAATTCCCAGTAGGTTACCCAGATCAATATATATCTGATGAAGGCGGGAGTGCATAACAACCGAAACGGCATGATAACAACAACAAAGATAAGAACAATGGTTTGAATGTAAATAGTATAAATAACCCCTTATCAATCCAGACAGAAAAAAAACAATATTTTGTTATTTTTAAATATATTTATTCAACCACCTATGTACCATTTTGTTCCACAACCTTTTGAAACCTTTGATGCAAATCCATGATTCCTTTCTCCTCGAACTTGTTTAAGTGGCTTTTACAGACTTACAGAGAATTGATATTCTTACCTTTAAGAGAATTCTGTAAGGATCGAAAGTGGTATTCCAAAAGTACAAGGTCAGCTGAGAATAGTAAGTGTAGTCGGACATCCCAGTCATGCTGCATCAATTTTTGTCTGGTCTGCAAGGAAACCTGAGGTTTGGCGTTGCCCTAATGGAAGAAGACATCCTTCTGATTGGCCACTTTTGGACGCTTTTCACCGATTGCCGTCTTTAATTGATCCAATTTTGAACACTACTTGTCTAAATTCAGATTTTGCGGAATGAGCTCATAATACACAATGTTCTTTCAAACACACCAGATACACATCACTCTCTTCAGGTTAATTGGTTAATGGTGAGTTGTTTCGTTTTCTCGCTCTACATTGTTGCAAGCAATCAATTTTTTTATCGGCTGTGATCATTATTTAAAAAAAAATAGGCCGTCTTTATTGTGTTTGAGCATAGAATAGTAGACAGAAATGTGGTCTATTAAATTATTTTTTTAAATCGGGAGGCACCCAAATTGGTAGATTTTCCTTTCCATTTTGTATACAATCATAATTGTGGAATTTACAAGTAGTTTAATGGCGTGGAACATGGAGCTGGAGAGACCAGTTCAAGTCCCCTCCTATTCTTTTGTAATCACTTTTACGCTAATACCCTTGGAGGAAAGGCATGTCTCCATCTTTCTTAGCTATGGGCTAAGTTGAATGAATTCTCGAGTTTTAGGTGGTAGTTAACCCAAGAGATGTGCAACTATAAATAAAAAAGAAATGAAGAAAACAACATGAAACTACTTCACTACCTTTCCTAAAAATTCATCACAATTCCCAGAAAATAAAATAAAGGAACTCGTGGAGAGTCCTTATCGCCTACATCCCGAAGGAATATAGTATAAAAATTGTTATGAGCCTACTTTGTATTGTTATCAGCAACTCCGTCATTATATGACTTTTGATTTGATGTTAATGATAATATTCTTTGTTTCCTAGTATTCATAAATTTCAACCATTTAAGTGCTTGCCCTAGCGCGATGATCAGCAAGTTTCTCTTTAGATCAATTAACTAATGAAGTGAATAGGTGCTCAAGTACTGTAGCCTTTTGCCAGATTAAATTAATGTTAGTTAATATCCATTAAAACATTTGGGCACCTACCGGAGCGCTATAGTTGCAATCATGTCATGCAGACCAGCTCTCTAATGTGATGAATTCGATCCGCACTAGGTGTCACACACTACGACCTTGCACAAGATTAGGCTTAGCTTAGGAAATATTAATGGGTACCTGCCCACTGTTATCAAGCTTGTTTCAAATATTGCTTGTGAAATAAGTTTGATCCTCACAAGGTGTTACATTACTGTTGCTTTATGTCAGTAAAGCTACAGTAAAAAAACAAAGCTAAACCTTTTTCTTGTAGAAATTATTATTATTTCCGTATCATCTTGCCCTATCCATTCAGGACGACCATGGTTCTCCACACATTCCTTTTCTTTATTATCTGTGAATTGCTATGAGGTTTTCCGTTGCTTTCTTCCTGATCTGGAATTCATTTTTTTCCCTGCTTTTAAACAGGCTCAAGGCTAGAGTGTCCATTCTACGCTGCTATGGTTGGAATAGAAGAGGCAATTTAATAATTTTCCATAGTTCATTTATGCGAAAATGAACGCAACAGGCTAACTTTTCTGATATTCGTTAAACATCCCGTATTATCATTGCAATTATCATCATAATAAAAATCCTTATCTTTTGATCGCCACTGTTTTGTTTTAATACTAGTATGAATGAGAAACACTGTTTTTTTTAACTACTTTAAAAGCTTGAACCTTTACAATAATCCGTCTTATCACCCATTAATATCGCGATTTCTACAAATCTTTATGAAATCTCCTTGAGAGTAAAAGATTATCACATCTGTTACTCCGTTTATGGTTGGTATTTTTGGTTGTTCAGCACGGCAGGTGGGGTGGATGACCCTTTTTTAATAAAAAGTCGATAAATTAACGATTGTCACTATTGCTGTTGTTATTGTCCTAACTCGGGGCGCCGCCCACTTTTTTCCTGACCATTGAGTTTCAGCAACTAACATATCGATTGCTCCGGAAACCTTTTTGCAAGTTGTTTCATGATACACTGGTCATTGCCCACTCGTCCGCTGTAAATTTCTCCGCCCATGGTCGCGCAGTTGTTATTGTGGACACAGCTGCTGATTGTAAGCTATGTTTCTCCAGCCTCAACAAATTTTTATAAACATTCTTCTTCTTCTTCTTCTTCTTCTTCTTCTTCTTCTTCTTCTTCTTCTTCTTCTTCTTCTTCTCCTCTCCTCCTCCTCCTCCCCCTCTTCTTCTTCTTTGTCCTTTTTCCTCTTTTCTTTTTCTCTTTATCCTTTTCATTTTTCCTGTTCCCGATCTATAAATCTTTATTATTTTCTTTTATATTCTTATCTTAATTCCTCCTCCTTTTAATCTCTTTGTTGTAGAATCCTGCCTCTTAGATTGTTAATTAACTTGGCATTCAACGATTAGGAAGAAAGAAAGAAAGAAAGAAAGAAACAGTGTTATTGCTTATTGTATGTATACCTAAAGATCGTTGTTATACCCTTATTTACTCGGACTACAGTCCTCATCTTTGTTTTTATCAATACGACAGATGACGCAACAGTTGACAATAGCAACCAAGATGAAGACACTAACCTGAGTACTCCAGTGTAAAATATTAATAATTATTCATCAATAAAAAAATCTGACAAAGCATAAAGATCATTCGATAAAAAAAGCCTCGTTTCATTTGGGTTTGAATTCAGAATTTTATTTTTGTGCTTTGTGCTAACGAGCTTCGATCTACAAAATCCTCTCAGTTTTCGATGGTCTCCTCGACTACGTACTCAAAATTGTTGGAGGTCACAGGTGTTGATCTTATTTACCAGGCGTGGATACCAATAATCGATCTACATTTACTGTCAATTTGATTTTTTTCTTAGTCGATGTGATGAAAAGCCGGTGACTGATTTCTTTTTCATTAATACTGAATATTACTTTATGAACCTATCAATTTCGATTTAGAATAATTCCTTCCCCAATATCACACCACACCATTATTCAACACGTGTTTTTTATTATTATCAATAATTAAACTGTGTGGATAAGTTATTAAGTTATATATATATTTTTTTTTGATTGGCAATGCGTTTTTATCTACCTTAATGTTTACTAATTAATTTTTCTTGAGTTGTCAATATATCTGTCAACGCCCTTTTAGATCTGCTGTTATCTATCTATCTATCTATCTATCTATCTATCTATCTAAGAGTGTTTAACCTTGATTACTTACGGTCTGAACATTGACTGGGGCGGTAAAAAATTTACTTGCTAGGTAAAGACAAACACACGTGAGTTGGTCAAAAAGTAATGCATGTTATAATACAATTCTAATTTAGATTAAAAGAATTTGTCAATATTCCAAGTTTAAAAAAAAATATTATATATCAGTAAGTGTATAGACGCTTCTAAAGAAAATTGTGGTATTACTTTTTCTTTTCCTGATGATAATACTTTATAAAAATAAAAAAAAAATAACAGGAGTGAATACAAGAAAGTTAGGCAAGCCTTCATGAGAATTAGATATTTGACATTCGAATTTGAACTGATTATTCTAGTTTTGAGTATTGGATCCTTGATCAGGCAAATCGAGTGATTAGTTTTAAAATTCGTTATTTGTTTTTAAAATAAAAGCGATGGTCGTGAACAGGCTCCTATTATCTCTAGACTCTACAATAAATGTCTTGCTGTTTCTTGCTTCCCTGTTTGTTGGAAATCTTCTTCTGTAGTTTCAGTCCTTAAGCACTCAGGCGAACCATCTGATCCTTCTAACTATCGGCCTATTAGTCCTTCTCTTTGACTGATTGAATTCAGTGTTTTCCTTCTCTTGGACTATTTGAAACCTAGTCTATCCTTCTATTTAACCTATAGTTTTGTGGAGAAGAAACTGATTTATAATTTTAGCCGTGGAAATATTTGACTTAATAAAAGTAAAACTCATGACTCCAAATACTTATATATAATTTTAGCCGTGGAAATATTTGACTTCTTAATAAAAGTAAAACTCATGACTCCAAATACTTATATATATGTACATATATATGTATTTAGATATGTAAATGTATATAAAATCAATATTTAAAGGTTTATAAACATTCATGACACGATATAATAACCCGGTGTTGAAGTGTCGTTAAATATACAAAAACAAAAAACAAATTCAATTTGAAATCTAGAAAAGACCAAAACCAGTAACAACAAAAAAGAGGAATCAAAGGAAATCTGTATATGGATACACAAATGAGTTATCTATGATAATTGGGGAAATATCTTTAAATACATATATGTGGAAACTTCTAATAAAATTAATGTTAATAATATGTTTGGGCGTTTCCATACAGGAAACAGCATTCATTGATGGAACGTTTGACTTTACTCACGGTTGAAATTTATAAAACGGTTTTTCAGGAAAATAGGTTTCTCATGTCTATTAACTGTTCTCACTCTTTCTAATATTGATGGGAATTTCCTTTCTAATTTTTTGTTTAATGTGTTATGTAAAATCAACGTATTGATTATGTTATTATTTTCTCTTCGAGTTAAGGTGCTATCGATTTTAGGCTGCTATTGAAAGTCTTCAAGTCATGTGGTTTCTGTTATTTGGTAAGGTTCTTTGTAATTCAAGTCAGTCTATAAGATCTGTTGAAAGATTTGCCTTCTTAAAAAAAACGCAGAGGATTTTTTTCGCTTGAAGCCATTTTAACCATTGATCTAAGAAAACGTTTGCGTAAAGCTGATAGTTTGGACATTCCTGAAGTAATTGTATGCCATGCATGACTTCCATCTGAGAATCTAGATCTGACGAGGTTATTTAAGAACATGACTCGAGTTATTGGGCTAATGGTTTGGTTTTGTAGCATCTTGTGGTGTTGGACAAAACTCCAATCGAATCATATTCTGTATTCAATTTCCTTAATATCCTATACGAAATGTGTTATAACTGATCCACACACTGAGGTATTTGAAGTCTTTAGAGTTTATTAATTCCATATTCTGAATTTTTATGATGGATTAAAGGAATATGCTAACACGGCTTTCATTCCAATTTCAGATCATAGTTTCTGTTTTGCAAAGGTTTATCTTAAGTCCTTTTTCTTGGAACACTTAAATTTTTTGTTCAAGATCATTCTTATACACACTATGAATACCTATGTCATCAGCATAGACCCCCCACTTCATCGTTGCTGATTGACCACTGGATGTACAGCAGAAGCTCTGGTTTCTATTACGGGTTGAATAATCTTTATCCGTAGCTTCTGGAATACATCTTTGATCATCCCAATAGGCCTTCGGACCTCAGTGTCGTACTTTCCGTCCTCTGTTAGAACACTTCCCAGATATTTAAATTTTAGTATCCCCGATTTGTACTTTGCCCTTTAGGCTTATCCTTTTACTGATGACCATGCATTCTGTCTTGTAGTTTATACTTAGTCATTTATCTTCGCTTTCCTTCGCTACTTTCTGTAGAAGATTTTGTAGTTTCATTTCCGTGTCTGCTATCAACACCGTATCATTTTCTTATCTTATATTGTTAATATTGTGGCCATCAATAATGAATTTTCTCAGAGTTGCTTCGATGTAGAGGTTGAATAAATCCGGTGAAAAATTTCATTAGAAACAACGAAAAGAATACTGAACTATTACGTGATATCTGACCTCTTGTATGGCAACTAATACTGGACAATCTCCTCAAAGATGAAGAAGATACTTGAAGCAGCAGAAATGTGGTCCTACAGAAATATGCTGAAGATACTATGAACCAAACATGTGAGCAAAGACGAGGTTTTGAAGAAAGTGAAAATAAAAAGGAAACTTATAGATAACATCAGGAAGAGACAGTTGAAATTTCTGGGGCACGTAATGAGAAAAGAAGGCTTGTAAAACTTGATACTCATAAGACAGATTGAGGGAAAGATGGAAAGATGAAAGCAGCGCGTAATATACTTGATGAACCTGAGTAAATGGATGGTAGAACAAGGTTTGGGAGAAATAACAAAAAGACAAAACTTCTTAAGAGCTACAAGGGACAGGAAGATCTGGAGGGACATAATCGCCTATGTTCTGAATGTGTGCATCACATAAAAGAGGAAAGAAGATCCCTTATCAGAAATTCCCAAATTTGAAAAGCTACAAAATCCAAGTTTTTCCAGTGCTTACATGACTTGCCACAAATAGAACATTTCAGGAAGCACTCGGAAGGTTCTAGGTGATGTGCACCTGTTGTAAGTGACCATATCTGCCCTGGGTGCGGGTTTCCCAGCCTAGCTACATAGCTTACGCTGGCACCAGTTTTTGTTAGCAATCGTCACAGCAACACCTTCGTTCGTGAATTGCTTACTAGGCGTTTCGTGCTCAGTAAAGATATTATTCAAAATGTCAAAATGTCCTGCATTTATATATTTTTGTAAGTCGTGATCATGTTTTTTTTTTGTACACGCACAGAAAGGTCAAAATATTATTTTTACAAGAAATCTTCATTTCATCACTTACAAATCCGAGTGAGCATTATATGACAAGCGTTATTCCCTGGAATTATAGGAACACAAATTTGATTAAATTTCATAAAAAACTAACTCTATGTTATTTACATTATTTGGACTTTTGCCCTTATCTTTGTCGCCATATTTTTTTACAACGTTTCAGCCGTTGTACGCTCCGGAATATCGAACTGAACCCTTTATTTCGCTCACTGGAGTAGACTGTTCTAGGAGCCATGTTTAATGTCAGTTATCTCATGTTAATTTTCCCTCTGAAAGTTCTCCACTGCCTTAACGGGGTACTGAACTCACACTCTTTGGGTCCTGTCACTGGATCTAACCAATGTGTCCTTGAGGACATCTGTGTATGAATTTCTGGGTATTATAAACCTAATATCTTCAGCAACCATTTTTACCGGTGCTCATATTGCAATCTTTTCTGTTTTTTCAGAGGGAAAATTAACAGGAGATAATTGATAACTGACATCCATTAAACATGGCACATGAAACTAAAACAGTCTACCCCAGTGAGCGAAATAAAGGGTTCAGTTCGACATTCCAACCACCTGAAGAAGGCCAGAGCGCTGTAATAAATATGGCGACAAAGATGAGGACAATTGTCCGAATAATGTAAATAATATACATAATACCTCATCTCAAAAATATAGACAGATATATGTTATTTATATAAAACTAACTTCAGGGTATATGTATAAGCTGTGTTATGAAATGTAAAGGGATTTCGTGTTTATGCTTGGTTTCTATTCTTAAGCTGACCTATTTTATAAATGCTATATACAAATTAAATAGTCTGTATTCCAAAATCCGAAAAAAATCTGAAAACCGAAGCACTTCCCTTCCCAAGAATTTCAGATAAAGGATTCTCAAGCTGTAATAGATTCATTTTGGATGGGAATTTTTAAGTGAACAAAACACATTTATTCACTTTTGTGCTGGTATATGTACAGGGCATAATCTAGGAAGAGATTAAACATACCAGTGCTCTTATTTTCTCCTTTGCGTATTCTTCATGAGGTTTTAAGGAGGATTTAACAAAATATGACGATACGGGCAAACAAGTCAATGTTTATTTTGGTCATTCAATGAAGATACTGAGCTTTTTTAACGAGTATTTTCTTTTTACAGCAGAAGACACTTGATGTAGAGTTAGTTCTGTAGACTTGAGAGTGAAAGTGAAATCATTCCTCACAGGGTGCCCACTGGTCTCGCACCCAGGTTAGCATTATCTAAATATATCTCTAAATTCAAGAAGAGTTTTTTTTTATCTTCAAGACCTGTAGATTTTTTTATGTTAAATCCAACGAAGAAAAATCGAAATTAACCATTGCAATAAATAAAACTACTGATAAAAGGAATTTTTATCATTTTCAAGGATTAGGATTCTATAAATTCTCTTTTTTTCCGGATGGGTATCCGAAGAAGACTAATAAACAATTATATATAGTTCCATTTTAATGAATTTCGCATCACTTATCTCGGTCAGCAGTAATTTTTTATGAATTAGTAAAAGTTACTTAATAGTTCGTTATCCATATATAAAAAACTAAAATAATACCAAAAAATGGAACTGTTCTAATAGCTCTAATTCTTGAAAAAAGAAAGAAAGAAATGGTTGTAACGTGCCAGTAAGGCTCCTTCTCACTAATGCCCTTGGGAAAAGCATGAACACGTGTTTTCTCTCCACATATATCGGTAAAATAGGAGGACGGAGAGGGTTTTCTAATTATGGTAAGGGAACCAGTCTAGAAGAACAAATGTGAAGTCAATGCCTTAGAGACGACAATATAAAGCGACATAACTTTTTTCAAAGATATTATGGAAAATAAAGATGTGGAGAGGCATGATCGCCTACGTTTTGAAGAGGCATCATGCTTAAAAAACGTTATGTTAAACATAGCTGAGCTTAATTAACGAATTTATTGTGAGTCATTTCCGTGATATGATTCTATTTACAACGTAGATTTTGTCTGTCATCAAAAAATATTATTCATTCGACCAAAGTTAGTGTAAAAAACAGTAAAAAAAATAAGCACTTATTTTTGATAAACAACAATATCCTGTCAGGTCAAATCCGAAAAGACTAGTTGTGTTAAGGTAGCTTGATGCTGATTAATTAGATAACAAAAACACGAATAATGGACATTCGACTTCCGTTGTAGATCCAACTGTCGGGATAATGCAATGAAGCATTACTACAAAGAAGAAAGACAGGGTTTCTCTGCCACTGAACTGTGGCGATGACCGGGGGATATAAAAAAAAGGTTTAACAAATTTAAGGGAGACGATCTACTGACATTGGTGTCAATGGGTACAATGTAGTGTTTATGAGATTTATTATAAAAATATAGAGATTTAATAATGAAAACGAGATGTTTGGTTTTGAAATCATGGGGAATGTATAAAATACGCATACACACACGCATATATATATATATATATATATATATATATATATATATATATATATATATATATATATATATATATAACTCTGTCTTTCTCCTATATTCTGGATAGGAGCCATTCAATTTTAAAAATTTAAATCAAAAGGAAAAAAATGTAGCTTCAGAATATATATGGTTATGGGGGTCTAAAACCCTAGGAAGAGTTTGATAACAAACAGACAGAGGCTACAACTTTATATATATATATATATATATATATATATATATATATATATATATATATATATATATGTCCAGCATAGTTTCTATGCAAAACGAGAGAGATCATTTTCCTAAACGCAAGTCTCTCATATGTTCGTAGATGCAGGCTTTTAGATCACGTGATGTTTCACCGACATAAACATTTTTGCATTGTAAACAATTTATTTGATAAATCGCGGCATTTGAATCAGTGTTGGGTTTATTTTTCTTCTTAATTATATCTCCGATTGTTTTGGGGTGGTGGTAGCGATCCAAAAATTAGGGATGACTAATTTCTTTGCGAGATTAGTAGAAAGGGTGTTGGAAGGCAGTATTATGAATTATGTAATTTTTGTTCGAAGTGTTATTGGTGGTGTCTGTATTTTGGCTTTGTGGGTCTTCTAAGTTCGTTTATTTTTTGCTTAAAAAAGGATGCTGAACATAACTTTCTTTTCACTAATGCCACCCTAATTAAAATAGAACATAATTCTTTAAGAAGAAAATACATTGAAAACTTAATAATAATAACATTATTAGCAACTGTAAACACACGCCTAAAACATTTCATTCTATCGTCATCTCTCTTTGAATCCATTCTTAAAGAATCTTACTTATATCTATCTAATACAAAGTTTCAAGAGTGCAACTGGAAAAATTGTTCGTAATTTCAAACAAACTGGGTCGGTGGTAGTTGTGAAAACACGATTGCGTGCTCTTTTACGCTGTTCAGCTGAAAACATTGTTTCAGTGCACGAGAATGTGACCGAAAATCCAGACACCTCTATTCGTCAACGGGTGCAGCAATTGAACCTCTCCCCAACAACGTTACATCGTCTCCAATTGCACTCTCCGTTGGTCGATTATGTTGACCCAAAAAATTGCGAAGTGCGCGAAATGCATTTCTGTTTGAACGTCCAATTTTGTAATAGGCTTCGATAACTTTAACACGTTGTTTGATTGTTACTCTTTCCATGGTTGAAATTGCCAAAGACTTTATTAAATCCTAAAGAAAAAGAAAAAAAATCATTAGATGCTTCAACTTAATTCACATTTAAAATCGGTTCAAGTTATTGGAACATCCTTTATATATATATATATATATATATATATATATATATATATATATATATATATATATATATATATATATATATATATATCAGAAAGTGAACAGCTAGTAAAATGATTAACACCTACTAATAATCAAATATTTTCCCACCTGTAGTTGCTAATAATTGATATGTGTATAAGCCTGTGTATAAATGTGAGTAGAGGTGTATTCATTACTTTTAAAGAAATTGTTAATGAATTTCGTTTTGGCATTTGTTGTTAATAGTCTTCAAAACAACGTTACATCGTTTCCAACTGCCTTCTCGGTTGGTCGATTATATTGACAAAAAAAATCAAAAAAAAAAAAAAAAAATCGTGATTTGCGCGGAATGCATTTCTGTTTGAACGTCCATTTTCGTAATAGGCTTCGATAACTTTAACACGTTGATAAACTTTCCATGGTTGAAATTGCCAAAGACTTAAGTTGTTAAACCTGAAAGAAAAAGAAAATAATCATTAGACGCTTCAACTTAATTCACATTTAAAATCGGTCCAAGTTATTGGAACACCCTTTATTTGCGAAATAAACCAGTTTTAACAAGAAGCAATATTTTGACCCCTCCTCTTTTTTCTTCTTCTTCATGGCTCTCCACGACTTCCTATCCTTTGTAGCTCTTAGCAAGCTTTGTCTTTTCCTCTCCACTCCCAGTTCCTGTTCTGCCATTCTCTTATATACGCTCGTTAGGTAGGTTACTCGCTGTTTTCCCCTCTTCTTTTTGCCGTTAATATATCCTGTGAGTGTTAAATTCTCCAAGCTTTCTTTCCTTATTATGTGTTATTTAACATTCAAATATCTTTATCTGATCTTAAACAAGAGTTTCCTTATTTTTGTTCCCATTTTCCTTAAAACTGCCTGGTTGCTCACATGCTAATCCCATGACATTCACAGTTTTCTAATGTAAAACTACACCTATCTTGTCTCGACCTTCTTCTTGCACTTCTAAACAGCTATTAAGAATATTCTTTATTTTTTTAATCCCATTTTTTCTATAGAAATGTTCAATTTATACAATTTTTTTTCTGCCTGAATTTCTGGGACGAGGAATTATTATTTACACGTTCACTATTGTCCTGTTTTTGCAACGTTTCGGACGTTGTACCTTCCCGCCATCATCAGGCGTATGTCGATCCTATTAAGCTACAGGGATTTTCGAATTGAACCCTTTATTTAATCTACAGGGGCAGTTTGTTCTTGTTCCGTGCCTATGTCTAGGGATATCTCGCTTAGTTCTTATAGTTTCTATAGAATCTTTATACTGGCTTTAATATTCACTCTTGTCTTTATTCTGAAGTATTCACCAAGTATAATGTTGGTCTCCTTTAACAATCTGTTTTCAAAAATTGTCAATAATATGTTGAAGTAGCGACTCGGATTGAGGAATGGGAGAGCCGAGTTCGAATTCCAGTCGAATCCATTGCATTGATTTAGGTGTTAGAACTCTTGGGAAAGGTATGAATCCTCTACTTCTCCCCTCATCTACGGGTAAATAGGGGGACAGACTGGATTCTATAGCCTTGGGTGGAAACTGGTCTACCGCAGAAAGAAATGATAACATACTGCGGGAAAAATCTGCCTCGTCATTCATGTATCGAAAGATACATGATCGCCTAAGCGTGTATCACGCATGGCACATAACTGACTGAGCCATTTACACAATATCAAATTTATTCTTACAAGACATTAAACTAAAGAGTATACATTCGTTTTTATTGACATTTGGGAAAACGTTCATGAAAGTATGTTTCGAAAATAATATCCGATAATGCATTTCGCCTCTAATGGTTACAGATGGATAACAAAAAGATGTGGATATGCATTTGTGTGTGTTTAAAATAATTAAATCTATTATTTTTTCCTGCATTTATTATTATTTTTCTCAGCATTTGGAAATTTTAGACCTCTCAATTTTCGTTCCTCTCCTCTATCACTTGAGCCAAATCCATTGTAGTTTCTCGTAAGTAATATGTGTTCGCGGAAGAAAATGGTAAATATGAATATAGCAAAAGAAAACAATAGTCAGAGAATACAAAGCAAGCAAATAGCGCAGTTCTAATTATTATTCCGCATGTGAAAATAATCCCTTATCATCACATCTACTTGTCAACATGTTTTAAGTGATCCTGCTAGGCATGCGATTAAGTATATCCTCTACATTTCGGTTTCTATCAATAAAATTTAATCAGCTCTTCCCGGGAGTGCAGTAACATGCTCGCCAAGACTGGGCCGTCTGTGGATGGCGGTGCGGACATATGGCACTGTTGTGCAGATTTACGATCAGAATCGTCGAGTAAAAATTAAAATCGAAGCAAAAGGAATGACAAAAAGAAATGAATCATTTCTTCTCTTTGGTGAATTTTCGATTTCTACTTCCCTTTCTCCCACTGAAGATTTATTCGAGGAGGAAAAGGCAAAATTGAATCGATGTGGCGGTGTGCTTTCCTAGATGGTGTTGATGTCGACACTAAAATACGATACCAGAGGCCGGTACATATTTTGCTGCATAAGCGGGATAAATCTAGCTGAAAAGGCAAAAAGATGGAATTTTAAATGGCCTCAAACATTAGTTACTTTATATATATATATATATATATATATATATATATATATATATATATATATATATATATATATATATATGTGTGTGTGTGTGTGTTCGTTGAGTTTTCCGACTGAAAGTGTACCTTTTGCCGGAGATCAAATGAAAGCAAGTTCACGGAATACTTATGCATTATTCTATTTTAGCTGATAATAGTCATTCTGTTGCTTAGACGGTTTAAAACGTTTCTCGGAATTTCAGTAATTATAAACATTATTTATTTTATTTATTTCAATTTGCAAGGCTCTTTGGTGCTATCAAAATGTTTCAATTGGTAGAATATTCACATTTATAAAATGTCGGAAATAATATTATTATTATATATATATATATATATATATATATATATATATATATATATATATATATATATATATATATATATATATATATGCATGTTTCATTAAAAACGACAGACAAGGTACTACGGTTAAGCTTTTTATTTAATTTTTCTTTTTGTTCTAACAAGAGCTTTCTTTTCTGGACAAAGGCTGTGTAAGAACTGTCCAAATGTTTTATATTTCCGAGCGCATTCGGCTATACCTTTAGCCATAAAAAAGGATGATTCGATTTTTCAGCTTAATTGAGTGTGTATGTCTTAGTGTGTGGTAGGGATGTTTTTAATTTCCGAATTCGGTTAGCACATTGTGGCTTTGTTCGTAGTTAAAATTGTTAAAAGTTGGCTTTTTCTTTTTTATTATTAAAGCTTCCATTATTTTTAGTCTTTCTTTGCAGATGGATGCAGTTAATATATGTGTGTTTTCTACTAGTATTTTCCTAATGGAGTCTGGTGAATTTGTGTGTGTGTTTAAATGGGTTCTAATGGAGCTGTGATCAGATAGGTGTAACGTAAGACGTCTGGATAAGCATGTGATTGTGTAACCGATGTAATTATTTATGAGTCCGGTTTGATCAGGAACACAGTTCCTTAAAGGGCATATATATATATATATATATATATATATATAAATAAAGACAAAAGGAAATTTTATCTTAGCCGACCCGTTTCGTCCTTTGAGGGGATTTATCAAGACAAATGTAAGGATTATTTTATTTTGTAACAAGTATTTATATTCAAGAGCAAAAATGTTATTGGTTTTTCAAAATTTTTAAATTTAAGAACACTCATAAATATTCATGAGTTTAGCCAAAAATTCTAGGCAATCTATGGAGAAAATTCTAGGCAAGCTATGACTAATAAACGAGAGTGAATAAATGATGTTCTTAAATTTTTTCATGCAAATTAGTATTTAAATTATTTTAATTTGGGATTATTTTTGTGCTAGATATTTTAAATAACATGAGGTTACAAATTTAACCGTTTTCTTTTAATTTTTTAACATTTTTAGAATTATGTATGTTGGCTTGGGAAATAATAATTCTTTCAGGAATGGAGGTACAGTGTAACCCGGATGTAAGAGAGTTGTCGGGACGGAGAAGAATGAGTGTCTTATATCCGGGTTTCTCTTATATTCGGGTTTGGTCTATTTTATATACATTAACACAGGCTCTAATTTGGGACCAGAGAAAATCTCTCTTATATCCGGGGTTCTCTTATATCCGAGTCTCTTATATAAGGGTTACACTGTATTTGAAAAAAAATTATTATTATTAGTGAAGTCGAATTTTCAAGCCTAAAAAAATATTTCCAAAACTAGTGGTCCTTTACCACCGAGTTGTAAAAAAGTGAGACAACACTCCTAACAATTACTAAACATCGCTTACCGTACCTTCAACAGGCTGCCGCAAATATATATCACTATAGTTCGCCGCATGAGGTTGGTGGTGTCACTGGTTGTTTAAATCGTTGGTGCAAATGGCGGATGAGTGTGATATTGTGTTTTACAATAACATGTGATACGTAGCAGTACTATAAAAAATACTTTGTAAGATGTGTAATCTACGGTATTAATATTTTATAGGAGTCGATGTTGACTTTAATACATTTATCAGTAGATCAGACGAATTTTAAAAGTTCCCTAAGTTATACCGATACAATATACGGTATCTATCGGTGTGTGGTATAGGTTGTTTGCTATGCAACGCATGTAGAAAGCTATTAGTGTCACAATATACAGGTAACTGGTGTGAATTTACGTAGTTTTCGTACAGGTTATTGAATACTGTAGCCTAACTTCAGTTACCGGCAGGCTTAAGTTTTGGGCCAATGGTAGCTTACCGTATGTTTTGGGGTCAATCTATATGGTAGGTATATGATTATCTCAGAATTTTGAGCTAAAAATCTTGATGCCAGGTTAACATGTACATCGCAATTTACGGTATGTTACTAAAAATATCGAAGCAAACGATTTTTCAGATTGGCCAATGTTGGCTACTACTACTACTACTACTACTACTACTACTACTACTACTACTGCTGCTGCTGCTTAGTCCTGGGTATGACGATAAACTACATCCAGTAGAAAACCTCTGATTGGGAGATTGCAGGTTTTGAGGAGCGTGGCACCACCTCTTAATTGTTGTTGTTCTCAAGTCTACCCTGACCCGGGGTGGTAGCACCTGTTAGGGTCCCATCTATGGGCAAATAGTGAACCGACCAAACAAAAACAAAACACTATAAAAGTATAAAAATACATTTTTATAGTAATATTACCAATTCCTATTTGTAGCAAATTGACCAACAGTACAATCTATAGTTGAAAGCGTGCAATTCCGTTCAAAATATTAAAATTTCGCTATCAAATAATCCGTAGAGGTTAATATGCTGCTAAACAAATTCAACCAAACAACCAACATGAAAGAATTCCTTCATAACTTTATTCTATATAATATCATACAATGTCTTAAATCAAATTGAACTCCAAAATATAACAACAACATAAAACACATAACCGTCGCTAGTAATTATCTCCAGACAAACATGTATATGCACAAAAGCTGAGTATCATCTACCAGGTATTCAACTGTAAAAGCAGAATAACATATATCATGTTTTATTACTTCAAAGCTCACAAGAAAATTGCATTTCAGCATTAACTGACACATAAGGAGTTGATATACCCTTAAACAAACAAAACAAACAAACACACAAGCTACTACGGTTACTTTGCTTTAATTCATCTATGCTATTATTATTATTATTATTATTACTATTATTATTATTATTTAATCATGTTCATTCTAGCAGTGACTGGTAGCCAACACTAGAGCTTAAATGACAGCTGCTCTTTTCAAGAATCCATCATTCTTCGGAGTATCTTACTTGTTTTCAATAATGCCATCGACTGAATGATTCCTTCTTTCTTTTATGTGCCGTGTACCTTCAGGGCGTAGGCGATAATGACCTTCCACAACTTCCTGTCCCGTGTCGCTCTTAATACGTTTTGTATTTTTGTCATTTCTCCCAGACCCTGTTCTACCATCGATTCACTTAAGCTCATCAAGTATGTTACTACTTTTCTCTGTTCCTCTTTCCCCCACTCTGTCCTGTGATTATCAGGTTTTCCAACACCTCCTCCTCAATACGTGCCACAGAAGTTTTTCTCCAAAACCTCTTTGTTATTCACATGTTCGATCCATAGTATTCTCAGCAGAGGATATCATGGATCGACACCAGAGCTACCCTAGTCTAAGCAGACTCCATTGAATCCCTACCCTAGTCTAAGCAGACTCCATTGAATCCCTACCTTAGGATAAGCAGACCGCATTGAATCTTTGATTCTTCTTGTCATGTTTCTGCATTTGTTCAAAGTACGCCAATTATTATGAGCACAGAACCGACCCTTGTAATTCTTCGAGTAACTTCTGGTAATTTTCTTTTTTTTTTCGATCCGTTTTTCGTTTTATTACCTCCATTAATAGTTGGTCCTATAAAAATAAATGACACCACATCTTCTCTGTATTTCATTGATTGATTTGTTTATTACGGCATGTCAACCGTTTGTAGATTATTTAAAGACAGAAAATATTTTTAGATTATAAGAATTTTGGGGGGCTAATAACGACTTACTGATACAAATCCTAATTGACCCATAGCTGGGGGAAGAAGACGTGGCTTCATACCTTTCCCAAGGATATTTCCGTGTAAGTGTATATAACGAATTCAACTGGATTTGGAACTCGGCACTCCGAGTTCAAATTCCTAGCCTTTATCCATTACACCACCTTCGCATTTAAGCTTACTGCACCTTGTATTCCCAAGCGCTCACCCATCTAGGTACTGCCCAGGCTCAACGTTGCTTAACTTCTGTGATCATACGGGTACCAATGTTTCAACATGATATGGTTGTAAGCCCCCCACTGTATCTGAGTAGCTTTATAGACAATCTTGCCGTCCAGTATAGTTTGATATTGTTTGTTTTTCTTGTTCTCATTATTTTTCATTGAAGAACATATTTTACTTGTTTTTTGTTTTTTTTAATTTAATTATTTCTTTGATATAATTCTAAGCCATTTTTGGATCTCATGGGATAGATTTTAGTAATTTTCTGTTTTTCGTTTTGGTATAAATCAAGCAAGCAAATAAACAAACAAACAAAAAAGTAAACAAGACAAAAGCCTAACGTTGGAATGTCGCCCTACGTAAATCCAAGTGACATGTTATAGAGGGTGACACCCTAACAGCTTTCAGAAAACATTATAAATGTCCCATTTCAAACAAGAACATACTAACAACATTGTCGCTGATTTTAACCAGATACTGAATGTATATGACAAGAAGAAACGATTTGTTCTAGCATATATCCACACTCTAAGCAGCATTACCAATCTAATGACAGTTGCATAGTGATTTACTAAGCATAGCTTAGATGTGGCAGAAGACCGAAAGTATGGAGCACTCAGTGAGGCTCGAACTCACGAATCAGTCGTAATTGATCTAGCAAGGACTACTAACCATTACACAAGGTCGAAGTGCTTCCAATGACAGTTGCATAACCCTATAGTAATTACTAAGCAGTATTGGTAGTAGATAGACATTTGTTGAACTAAGATAGACTTCTAGAGCACTCTTCAAAGACTTCAGTAATTGCTATTTATTAGAACTGGCGCAAAACTAAAATAGTGGTGGAACCATTGAGGATCGAACCAACAAGCAAAGCCTAATTATTTCTTACGGACATTCACATGGAATATTTCAGGGATTTATCAGGTCATCCTATAAGTTCTGTCCGAATTTTGAATAAAGAAAACAAGTGACCAAATGTTACATTTAATTACAGATTCAATCAACAATATATTTTCCCTGATTATCTATGACTTCCTTCCATCTATTAACAAGCTTACTAATTCCATTACTGTAAAATTCTTTTAGCTTTGATTCGAAGAACTCACAAATGTCAGTTTTAACCTCTTCCTGTGTTACAAAAGCTGTTTCTTCCAAATGATTCTGTAAGCTACGAAACAAATGGTAGTCTGAAGGGGCAAGATCGGGAGAATAAGGTGGATGAGGAATTTTCTCCCAACCAAATTCTTCGATCTTTTGTGACGTGATTCTTGCTGTGTGGGGTCGCGCTTTGTCCTGATGAAACATCACCTCTTTTCGATTCACTAGAGCAGGCCTTTTTTTCCTCAAAGCTTGGTTCAAACGCTCTTATTGCTGACAGTATATTTGAGCATTAATTGTTGCATTAGGTGGTAAGAATTCAAAGTGGATTATTCCTTGGCGATCACACCAGATTGAAAGAAGAACCTTTTGCCCATGAAGTTCCCTTCTCGGCTGTGACAATTCATGAGGCACCCTTTTTCCAAGTTTAGGAACTTTTCCAAGTTGTTGAAGATGACGATGAACAGTTGTATGGTTTGAACTGAGAACCCCTGCCAATTCCTCAACTGATAAAGCAGGATTTTCTTCAAGGGCTGCTTCAAGAAGCTTTTCATCAAACTCAACTGGACGTCCGGTTCGATCTTCATCTTCAATGGTGAAATCTCCACCTCTGAATTTTGCAAAACATCTTCTGCAAGTTCTTTCATTCACACATTCCTCTCCATAAACTGAGTGAATGTTTCTAGCCGCTTCGGTTGCTGAGTTTCCTTTCTTGAACTCATAAAGCATTATGTGCCTCAAATGATTCTTGGGTACTTCCATGTTAGCAGGGTTTTAATCAAACAAAAATTAATTTTATTGTTCTCTGAAATAAAATTTGATCAGTTTAAATGCATCTAAACATAAAAATAATGTTCAACTCCATTAGACATTATAAAATACTCTTTAAATTTCGTTCATTTTAACAAAAAGTTATTATTCGGACAGAACTTATGGGATGACCTGATATAATACAATCAAGCTAAGCACTATCCTACTAAATATAAGTGCTTTCCTTAGAAGATATTACCTTCTGTGGAGGAATACCTGCCGTTCACTGAAATTTGTGCGTGTTTTAATACATTGTTAATAAATTTCTTTTGAGATGCTTTGGACAAAATTTTCAAAAATATTTCTTTATCATTCACGGGGTTTGTAAGAAAATGATTGCTAAGATATTTAATATATTTCGTCTTATCTGATACAAGATTCAAGTGTGAGGTACTTAGTGAAGTTCAAGTCACTATTGCCAGCCAAAGCTCACGTAATTGAAAAAATATAAATTCTCTGCCAAAACTGGAAATTAAATTGTTTTTTTTAAATATTTTCATATTAAAGTTTGAAAATAAAATATATAATTCTAGATTCCTTCCTTTTCAGTTCTTTCTTCCATTGAATCTAAAAGTATAATAAATCATTAACCATTAGCCATAGATTAATGCACAAGTCCAGTTTAACTGCTTATAATTTGTATTGATTTTGCATTTAAAAATGTTGACCTTATTGGAATGGAAAATCTATTCATTGTTTCGTTACAAGAAATAATTTTAGTTTTATTCGATAATCGAATCGGCATGAACATTTCGTTGGTAAGTGTAAAACAATAATAATATCTAACAATCAATATTCAGTGGCTGTTACAAGCTCAGATTAGATTACAGTCTATTTAAAACGCTTGATTTTGTATGGTGTTTGAGCGAAATTTTTATGAGCATGCTACTCTATAATGGCAGAAAAGGCAAGACAACATTTGTTTTTTTTATCATTAAACTTATGAGGCTTTTAATAGTGAACATGTGACCATCGAGGCAACGTGGACGGGATTGAAGAAGAAGAAGAGAAGGAGGGGGAGGAGGAGGAACATAAATGTCAAAGAAGAAGAAGAAGAAATAGGGATAAAAAAAAAACAATAATTTAATGTTGTAAAGTGTCAACAAAATCGGAAAATCGATTGTAAATTATACAACTACCAGAATATCTCTTAATTTCAGTTATCAAGCTAGAATTTTTGCTGCGAACATATTTAGATGTTAAGTTCTGGGTATGTGCTAGTAAATAAATCTCACTTTATTTCCTGATAGACATCAGAATACAGGCCATTTCAGAAGAACTAAGTGTGACTCAGATTTATATCTTTAAGTTAAGGAGATGCTACAATTTGTGACAAATGTATATTACAGGTAAATTTGGTAATTCATATATTAACTATGGATAATGGTGAACTGAAGCCTGGAAAATCAGTTTTCTCTGATCCCCCGTTCCAAATAACAAGATGCAAACAAAAACGCACCCAAAGAAAGAATATGTCAGCTATTTCATGTGTCTATCTAATAATGCGTATTGAGTAAGATGCTTTTAAATGCGCAACGGTTATCGGTAAGTAAATGGAAATCGACGACTCAATTTCTGGTGGATTCCGTTTTGTTCAATTCCGGTTAATGACATTGGAAGGGGTATGACTTCATCTTCTGCCAATTATATATTAAATAACAGGGCGGACCGGGCTCTTTTGCCTTGAATGGCTGCCAGTGTAGGAGAAGGAAAATTCTGAATTCAAAACCAACTTGGAGAATGATGTGCTCCATCAGGTTATCTTAGCCGAGACACACCACTGCGGTTACGGAAGCAGTAAATGCGGTGCCCATGGGAGACGATACCCGACTATTCTTAGGTGTCCAATAGAAGGGTGGGCGTTTACTTTTTTTTTTTTTGAGAAAATTTTCTGACCCCCACCACGAAACTTATTAAAACCACCCACTTTATTAATTCAGCATTTTTTAACCGTTAAATGTTTTTCCGACATCTCTTTTTATTAAGACCAACACTTTATTGAATATTGAGAAAAATTCCTACCTCCCCAATTATTAAACCCCCTTTTATTAGGCACCTAAGAATATCTAATAGTATAGACATAACATTAGCACATTGACCATAATTTTTATTCATTCTTCTGAGCGTGACGCATATAGATTTTTTTAATCGAATTTACCCCAAGCAAATCAGTAAATCCACAGAAATAGAAGGAGTTACTGGGTGTGAAAGAATTAGAAAGCATTATGAAAGAGGGAGAACAATACAAGAATAATCAGGGAGACAGTAAATAATCCTTGTCATTGCATTTAAAGTTTTGAAGATCGAAGTTGGCTGGGAAGTCTGTAGCTGGAAGAGTGTTCCACGGGCGAGAAGTGCGAGAAAAGAAACTGTCAGCATAGGACTTACGGTTATGTCTAACCAATTCAAATGTAAATTGATGAGATCTTGTTGTCAATCTAGTATTGCGCTTAAATTTATAAAATCTAGGTACCATAGCGAAGAGCTCACTTATCATGAAAGTATGTATAGTATGTATAGAAAAAGCACAGGGAAGCAACTTGGCGCTGGGAAAGTGACAGAAGCTGAGACGCCAGATCAGGACCAATAATATTGCTGATTCTTCTTTGGGTTTTATCAGAAATCTCTAAATAAATAGCAGGAGAACAGGACCATATGTAACAGCAATATTCTAAGCATGGGCGAATGGTAGACTTACAGATATGTAAGATAGATTCTGGAGAGAAAAATTATCTGGCACGACACAGGGAAACAACTTTCTGATAAAATCAAATTTCATTGACTTTCTAATAGAAAAAAAATGGCTAAAATTATGTTTATCAAAATATAGCTCTAATTTACAATGATAGCGAAGTCGTAATGAAACAAGTAAACAAACAAATCAAGACATATGCGCCAAACATAAAATTTTTACATGCTAAGTAGAATCATACAGAATGGCACATAAATGTAAAGAAAAGTGCCACTCTTAAAGCTTTAAAAGGTGGAAGCAAATGAAGATTTTAAAATTTTACAAAGTACTCACTGAGGTTAAGATGCTTCTTTGTTGAAGAATAGACTATTAAGCGTAAGAAGATAGACTGCATGGTAGGCAATAAAAGGTATTCTTAGAAAAGATAGTTAAGGAAGGAAAGAAGAAAGGACTATTAGGTGTAAAAAAAGAATGCATGGTAAGTAAGAAAAAGTATTCTTAGAAAAGATAGTTAAGGAAGGAAAGAAGACTAACTACTAAGTGTAAGAAGATATAATGCATATTTAGAAGTAAAAATGGATCCTGAGAGATGATAGTTAAGGAAGAAAAAAAAAGATTAATTAAAACGATAAAATGCATGGTAAGCAACAAAAATGTATTCTTAGAAATAATAGTTAAGGAAGCAAAGAAGAAAGGACTAACTATTAAGTATAAAAAGGTAGTTATGCATGGTAAGCAACAAAAACGATTCTTAGAAAAGATATTTAAGGATGGAAAAAAGAAAAGACTTAATATTAAGTATAAGAAAATAAAATGCAAGGTTAGCAACAAAAATGATTCTTACAAAAATAGTTAAGGAAGAAAAGAAGAAAGGACTAACTATAAAGTGTAAGAAGATAGAAAGCATGGTTCGCAACAAACATGGATTCTTACAAAAGTGTGTTAAGGAAAGAAAGAAGGAAGGACTAACTATTAAGTGTAAGAAGATAGAAAGCATGGTTAGCAACAAAAATGGATTCTTACAAAAGTGTGTTAAGGAAAGAAGGACTATTAAGTTTAAGAAGTTAGGATGCTTGTTTGGCAACAAAAAAGATTCTTAGAAAAGATAGTTAAGGAAGGAAGAAGAAAGGATTAATTATTAAGTGTAAGAAGACAAAGAATTAGCAAAAAAAGAAAATCCATTTAGTAAGTTACATATTGTGGACGTCAGAATCAAGCATGCATATCAATGTAACTATCTGGTCAGTGTAGAAATAAGCAACGGAAAATGTTACACAGCAATCAAAAGGCACAGAGTAAAGCACTAAGATATAAGAAAGTATCATTAGAAATCAAAGAAAAAGTTTTGAACTGCTATGTTATTATTTAATCCGTTATATGACAGTGAGTATCTTTGTTAAAAATAACTTTATAATCAAAAACAGGACGGAAGCAACAACTTTATTTCCATGGAAAACACTCAAAAGAGCTCCACTTGTTCCATCAGTTCAGATCTAAACTGCAAGGAGAGGGCACACTACTTCCACGGAACCAAATCACATTTATTTCCTTATTTCATTTTTTTTTTTTTGAAAAATCACCTATCAGTGACTTGCGGTTATTAGTTAAAAGCTTCGTTAGTCAGATAAAATCTTTACGCACGTTGAACTTTGCAATTTCCTGATTTCGGTTGACGCACACACCCACAAACATAAACATCAATAATCAAGAGACAATCACTGCGTTAAAGTCCTAATAATCCGAACACTAACAGACAACAAATGTCGCAAGGATATCTTTCTTTTCTTCCTTTTCTTTTGTTGCCATATATAAAATTCGGCTTCTGCTTTCCACGTCATTCTATTTTATTTAATGGCAAGAACAGCTGTCGCCGGATAATAATTGATTCATAATAATTGATTCCGGCGTATTCATTGTTGTTACAATTGTAATAGGAGTTGGTAACATATTTACATGGCTAACTTTCTATCTAACATCGTAGACACATGTGTACACAATGCGTGCATACAAGCGCGCGCACACGCGTGTCTATGCACAAACACACGCAGAAATATTTGTATTTAAATTATGAAATCACTATTTTCCCCCTGATCACAAAAATCTTGAGAGAAATAAAGTCAGAAGTGCTTTTGATTTTTTTTGTAGAAAAATTAACTATCTTAAAAGAGTTAAATAACACAGATTTATTAAACAAGGGAAA
Organism: Acanthosepion pharaonis; assembly: GCA_903632075.3. Taxonomy (NCBI): domain Eukaryota; kingdom Metazoa; phylum Mollusca; class Cephalopoda; order Sepiida; family Sepiidae; genus Acanthosepion; species Acanthosepion pharaonis. The sequence goes on along the minus strand of CAHIKZ030004034.1, from coordinate 4,168,276 downwards.
TGAATTGATGGTCACATGTAGACATAAAAATAAATATATATTGAAATATGTTGATCCAGATTAATTTCTACTGTAGATTATAAGCTTTCCTTTTTTCATTTTCTTACTTATCCTATGTCGAACATATATACTTTTTTTTGTAGGTATAGGTTCATTTATTTTAATACAAAATTTAAAAAAAAATATTTTAAATATAAAATAAAACACTTAATTCCCGTTTTAAATATAAATCCAAATTCCGTCTAATTGAAATCCAATTTTTTAAAACCAAAAATCTCCGTTTAATTTATGGACTGCGTCAACATTGAGTTAACCAGATATTTTTATTAAAATTTAAATTATGTAACGGTGAGTCTCTTCTCACCATCTGAAGAATGCGTTGTGCATGCTATCGGTAAAGAAAAAAATGTATATTTATTAATATATTCTTAATATCTCTGTTACATTACATCGAACACTATTTTATTAACAACAGCACTCAATGTGGGATAGCGTATATATACCGGGTGTAACAGCAAAATTATCCAAATCGTGTGGCAATAAAATTATTCAATTAATAGATTAAGCTCTGAACCGTTGTATCTTAGAAATGATTAAAGATATCTTACTGGAATTCTCTGAGGTTTTTCTAACACCATTGCACTCTATTTTGAGCAATAAGAATGTATAATTACTCTTCAAGATTAACAAAACAATCTTGATAAAATTGGTCATAAGCGAAAATGACATGTTCATCATTAAAGATCGGAAGCTTATAAAGGATTGATATAAAGTTCATATACACACACACACACACATATATATATATATATATATATATATATATATATATATATATATATATATATATATATATATTATTCCATGTTAATTTTCCAACTTATTCAAGATGATCTTAATTCTCTAATCTTCTAACCTTCTGTCCTGGAGTAAGAAGTTGCCTCAGAGGTTTCACGTACGATGTCATTTTGAAGTCTTTTTTTCGCTGCTCTTTGGACTGTCATAACTGAAACTCCTCTCTCACGTACCAAACGTCCTATGGATTGAGTTGAATTTTTTTCTAATTGATCTCTTTAGTTGAAATGAAGATCACTCTTCCCTGTTGTAAACCAGATTTCCGCTCCATTGTTCCCTCTTTTTTTTAAATTATTCACCCTTCTGTTGGTGGTTCTTGAATGAACTTTGAATGTGGAAGCAAGGGTATGAATGTTGGTACCATTGCTGAAGGCCTGAATGATCTTTTTACTCTCACCATTGCTCAGTTGGGAAGACAGCGGGGTTGACACAAAACGATTTTAACCCGTTTTCTTTCTAGTCGAGTAACTCAAAGGGTATTTCAGTGATTCTTGCGACAAAGTGTCAAGTTGGCTAAACGTCTTATTTGAAACCTGATAAAAAGAAACTCAACTAGTTTATTGATTTTTTAGATATGAAACATTTTGTGAGATAGACAATTATGCTGTTAAACCCGGTATATATATATATATATATATATATATATATATATATATATATATATATATATATATATGGCATCGGGTGGTTACGCACTTCTAAAAATTGTGGTCTGACAGTGCTTTTTTTTCAGTGTATTCAAATGTTTCACATCTTCTTCTTCTTGCTGTGCCCTTTCAGGCTGTGGGCGATTATAGCTCTCAACAACGTCCTATCATTTGTAAACGTTAACAATTTTTGTTCCTTTGGTAAGCTTCTCGCCTACGTTACGCCATAAATTCGCACGAGTTCGTCAGGCAGGTGGCTTCCATTGTCCCTCTTGCTCTCTATATACTGAGTAAGTGTTAAATTCTCCAAGCCTTCGTTTCTCGTTATGTATCCAAGATATTTGAACTGTCTTTGTCTAATTTTCAGCATAAATATCCTTTTTGTTCCGAGTGACCTCATGTTTGATTAAATACATTAAAAGCATACCCAATATATCGCATATTCTTAGAAATCAACCGTTTTTTTTATCTTGACTGCTTTTTTTCTTCTTTTAAGTGCCGCGTCCTTTCAGGGCATAGGCGGTCATGGCTCCCCAAAACTTCCTATTTGTTGTAGCTTTTTACCTGTAGATATATATTTAAACTTATTTTTATTTCTTATTTTAATTTTTTCCTGCTTCAGTTTACTTGATATAATTGTATTTATCCTTATTCATTTTTGTTTGTAATAACTGATTCTGTTATTGTCGTTATTTAAAACATTTGTTTGCACGTAAATAGTTATATTTAATGTCTTTTTTGCTTTTAAAATGGTTGATTTAGGTAGGCTTTCTAAACGTTTAGGGCGAAGTTTTTTTTAATGTATCTACCTTACCAAAAGGCGATACATTTGACCAACTAGATTGGCTTCGAACATATGCGAAAGTGTAAGCTGTGTCGCTCTTCGACACTTAAGCTATTAGTATAAACTAGGCAACCCATCCCGATATAAGGCTAGTTTGTTTGGTTTGCGTCTTTAGTTTGCTTTTTCCTGTTAACATAGCTAGGGTATGTATGCTCATTGGTCCCTTTTATTTCTGTCCCTATTTTTCTTTAGTTGAATTCCCCATCGCCTCCATCGTTAGGTGGTCAGTTCTCTGGTAGATGCAGGATGCCTTTTGTTTCGCAAGTGTGTTTTCGTATTTGTTGTTGTGGCTGAATGAGTGCGTATTTGTGTGAGTGCTCGGCATGAATGAATGTTTTTATACTATTATAATCCCGAATTTTTTGGGTCCAGTTAACTGATTTTTCCTACACATTTAAGGATTGTGGGAGGTTTTATTTCTAACATTATTTTGTTTTGTTTCCATGAAAACAGAATTTAATCATATTGTAAAAAATCAACAATGAGTATTCCTTGGGGATTTTAAAAAAATTGTTGTTGTATTCTCTTCCCTTCACAGTCAAAGAAATGTACATATGGGGACTAGTTAGGAATTCATAGAGATATTGAGGTATTATGGTGGATGTAGTAAGAAGGGTAGTAGAGAATGTGTTGTTTTGGTGTTAGGACTATTGTTGGTATGTTTTGGTCAGTGTTTGTGACTAGCTAAGTTTAGAATTAAGACAGAAGAAGACCGTCCTTTTTCCCAATCCCTTTTTTGGCCTGTGCCACATTTTTTTTTTTACTATCGTACAAATAAATATCTATAAACTAATGACAATAGCTGATGAGTCTGTCTATATTTCTGAGATGAGGTATTATGTACAGTATTTACATGGGATCATGTTGAAATCATAGATAGGGAACACCATTGGAAAATTCGTAAACTTAAGGAATCAGCACATATGCTAGGCCACAAAAATCTCCTGAGCCGACCAAGCATAGAAATAAATACAATATGGGAACCAGTAATAAGGAGTGCCAGAGAAAAGCAATGATAACAAAGTTGCAATATGAACTCTGGTAAAGACATGCAATGATAACAACAAAAATTGCAATATGAGCACTGGTAAAAATGATGCTGAAAACATTAGGTTTATAATACTCAGAAGTTCGTACCCAGTTGTCCCCAAGGACACATGGCACAGTGGATAAAGGTTAGATCCAGTGACAGACCCTAAGAAGGTGAGTTCAATTCCTGGTTAAGGCAGTGGAGAACTTTCAGAGCAGCAGGAGATAACTGAAAACTGACATCCATCAAACATGGCACGTGGAACTAGAACAGTCTACCCCAGTGATCGAAATAAAGGGTTCAGTTCGAAATTCCTACCACCTGAAGAAGGCCGAAACGTTGTGACAAATATGGCGACAATAGTCCGACTAATGTAAATACAATAGCTGATGAGTTTGATCTGGTGACGCTTTATGCATACGCCATACTCATTTGATTTCTATTCATTTCTACAAGCGTAATAGAGACGAATAAAATAATACTTTGGAAGTATCCGTCACAATTTCTCGGTTTTTCTATTTTTATTTTCTGATGAATCCTAATTCTTAAGTTTCTTGCGAATCCGTGAGAATTGGTAAATATTTGAATTTAACAAGTTTAACAAACTACGAAAAATAACAATCATAGTAGGATGATATATAGGAATGGTAAAATATTGAGATTTCATTTTTGAATCAGAAACAACACTTTACCATTTCTATACATCATGCTTATAGAAACAATAATGACCTACAATTAAACCTTTACAGAATATCTACAACCAAAAATGACTTCATAAACCACACGCACAAACACACACGCACATACACACACACACACACACACATATATATAATTTATTCGAAAATTATAACATAAATATGTTATAAAAGCACTACAAAAATAGCCATTTTGTTTCAACACTTCTGGTTTCTTATCAAGTGAAAGTGTTGAATGTAGAATGTTATAATTTTCGAATAAATTATATTTGCTCTAATTTGAATTGAGTACTCTTTTAAGAATAGTATTTTGGCTATTAGAATTTATTCCATATACACCAATCGTGATACTTGGGTATATATATATATATATATATATATATATATATATTACTTCTATAAATAGTCGTAAGGAGAAGCATATACTGAAGTTTATATTGGAGCATTGAAAACAAATAAAAATATTTGCTTAGATTACTATATAATAATAATATAATGTTAAAATTTTATGGTTGTTTTTAAGTATTATTCTCTTTGCAAACTTTGAAAAGAAAACTGAAATATACTTCAATTTTTGTTATGAATTTTGAAAAATAAAGACATTTTTTCAAATTCATCTTTCCAGCCGATTTTTTATTGCTTGTGAAAAACGTGAGATGTGAACAGAACATCATGAAGAAAGAAATCTAATCACGCAAATAAAACTATTTTATTAAATATTATTGAAGGTTTTTTTTAGCTAAGCTTTTTCGTCAACATTTTGAAGTTCTGATAGTGAGTAAAAAATATTCCTAAAGTTAATGCCGCGTGCTTTTTGCTTAACCGCCAGTTATCTTTTGAGCGTGCAGACAAAGCATTTAAATTGTTTAGTAGAGATCATAGCTCTCCACAACTTCCTATATTTTATAGCTTTTAATGATGTTCGTCTTTTCACTAATTTTCACTCCTAGTTTTGCAAACTATGTGAACAAGGTCTTTAGGGAAATTACTCTATCCCTCTTGCTTTCACTATGTCGCCTGAGTGTCAAATTCTCCAAGCCCCTTTTCCACATTATGTGTTCTAGAAATATCAACTGTCTCTGAGCGTCCTTTTTATTTCTATTTTTCTTAAAACTTTCTCGTTACTCAGAAGTTTAGTCCATAATGTTCCCAGTATCTTTCAATAGAAGCGCATCTTTGTTGCCTAATCTATGAGGAGATTGTCTAGCATTGAGTACAATGTTACATAACAGTTCAACAATCTTTTCTTTCTTTCTAACGAAATTATCTAATACATTACTTAGCTTCTGGAAGGCATCTTTCGGATTTTCATGACGCATTTTTCGCCCTCTGTTTAAAAAACAGATATTTAAAGTATATTTTTTCTAAAGTGTTTGAGGAAAAAGGTGTAAAGACAGGCGTTAGTTCTTTGTTAATAATTCAGCACCTTCTTGGGATAACATTCTAGACCTAAATGAAGTGGAATGACTATACTAATCCATTGCTAGGACAACTGCTAAGAAAGTTGTTGTGCTAGACAATTTTTCTCTCTGGAATCTGTTTTTCATATCTATAAGTCTACCTTTCATCAAAGCTTCGAATATTGTTACCACATATGGTCCAGTGCTCCTTTAGAAATTCTTGATGAAATCCAAAGAAGAATCAGCAATATTATTGACCCAGACCTGGTGGCTCAGCTTCAGTCACTTTTTCACCGCCGTAAAATTGCTTCCCTGTGACTTTTTTTGTTATAAATACTTTTATGATAATTTTTCGGATAAAATCTTTGCTATGGTGTCTAGACTTTATAAATTTAAGCGCAGTACTAGATTGGCAACAAAGTCTTATCAATTTATAGTTGAATTGGATACATGTAACTGTAAATTCTATGCTAACAGTTTCTTTACTTGCACTTCTCGCTTGTGGAATATTCTTTCAATGTCATGATTTTCAGCAGATTTTGATCTTCAAAAATTTAAATGCAATGTCAAACGTTGTCTTCTTGATCAATCTTTTATTGTTCTCGACCCTTAATAATGTTTCTGCTTCTAACTCTTTCACACCCAGTGACACCTTTGTTTTAGTGGTTTTACTGCCTTGCTTCGAGTGAATTCAATTAAAAATAAATTTTTTGACATCGATATTTCATCGAGTCTTGCGTACCAGATGAAATAATGCTTCGTAAATTCTATTTGTATTTCATCGACAGAGCTGCAGTAATCTCAAGCCATTGCAACTAAAATAAATCTTAATTTCTCTGTTGCTACTGAAAATTCTACATCAGCAAAGGATTTGGGACAGTTTTTAAGCTTAACTCCGGAAGATATACAAGACATAATCAGTAGGTATTACCACAGACTTTAAAACATTCATTTAAAATATTTTTCTCTATTACAAATGTGCACGATACACAGTATTTGTGTTTTCCAAAAGCTAAGTAAAATTCTTAAGAAACAGGAAAATCTTGTTAGAAACTAAGAAAAGAATACTGAACTGTTATGTAATAATAGTTCTCCTATATGGCAGTGAATACTGCACAATGTCCTCCCAGAGGAAGAAGAAACTTGAAGTAACAGAAAGGTGCTTCTACAGTAGGATGTCGTTCTACAGAAGGATACTGAGAATGACCAGGACCGAACATGTGAGAAAGGTGAAAGTTTTAGAGAAACTGGAAACAAAAAGAAAACATATACTTAACATCAAGAAGAGACAGTTGTAAATTTAACTATAGCTTTGAAAATGTGATACTCATAGGACAGATTGAAGGCAAGAACGACAGAATAATAACTCGCCTATCGAGATTGAATGAATGGATGGCGAAACAATATTGAGGATAAATAGTAAAAAGATAAAATTTATTGGGATATAAAAGATAGGCAATTGTAGTGAGCCATGATTGCAAATGTCCTGAAGGTAAACGCCTTTCAGGACTTTGGAGATCATGTATATAGAAGAAGAAGAATCATGTCAATTTGAATACGTATGTGGCCATAAAAATATTTATACATATAGATATTGACTAAGTTAATCTTCATCCAACAAAATAATCTTACAGATTTACATATATACAGGGTGCGTCGGGTAATTGAGAACAGATTTTAATATAAAGGGAAACAACAACATTTAATAGAAAAAAAAAAGCGCAAGTATATAAGAAAAATGTACAACATTCAAATTAGAGAAAATGATATTCGATAAAATCGCGTTCATTCTCGAATTCGGAGTCGATGAGTCCTCGGAAGCGATTAAATACCTGGATCAGGTAGTTCTCAAATGTTCTGGTCCTCTTGTCTACGGCTTTCAGTCGAGCATTGAGTATTGACAATCAGTTTCATGCCTCAATGGTATCAAATCGCATTGGGACGTGTGTAGTATTATACCAGAATAGATATTTCCGACCAGATGCCCCAGAGGTTTGATCTGGAGTAACTGTTATTCCCTCGCATCTGTATCTGTTTTTGCAGTCCGTTTAATTGAAAAAAAAAGAGAGCATTTACTTAAATAAATTTTATCTAATATCTAATAAATGGTAATGGAATGTAACCACTTTGGTCTTAGAGGCATTGAATGTAACCAACCAGTCCCCCCCCGCCCCCAGTGGGAAGTTAGTGTTAGATCAGAAGAGTGATCAACTGCCATTCTTTGATTGTCAAGGGATGTATCCGTATATCGTTGTATCATCGGCATAGATATTTACAAATGATCGGACTATATTCTTAGGTAGGTCATTTATATATATATATATATATATATATATATATATATATATATATATATATATATATATATATATTTTATTATATATGCATAAAAATTACTCGTGTATTATTTCGGGATCATATTTACGAGTACATTTACATTTATGAATTTTTATCGCTGCGTAATTTGACTTTCTTTTGAAAATAAGGAATTGCTTTTCAAAATGCTTTTTTGCTTTTATTTGTTCGAAGTCTCTATTTGCCCAAGAATGCTTAATACATTTCATTTACAGTTTGCAAATGTTGTCTTTATTTGAATTTAATTGAATTACTGACATTAGCTGTAAATCATATGAACACAAGCTAAAACCTGAATATGAACAAAAATAAAAACGTAGCCGATTGATTATTTTAAAGAAAAAAAATAATTCAGAATATTCTTGGCGTATACATGTTGTCCTCAAATGTTCGAGATTTAAAGTTGACATGTAAGTTGTTTGTCTCTGTGTTTTCTATTCTGGTGTATTCGTATATAAAGGCATATGTCATGAATATATAAGTATATAAGCGGGTTTCTTTGATTTTATATCAATGTGATTATTCGCTGTTTGTCTTTGTTTAAGAAAATCTATTCAAACGTATCTTTAAGTATATAAGTATATGAGTATATGAATATATAAGTATATGAGTATATAAGTATATTAGTATATGAATATATAAGTATATGAGTATATAAGCGGTTTTCTCTGATTTTACATCAATGTGATTATTCGCTGTTTGTCTTTGTTTATGAAAATCTATTCAAACGTATCTATGTGAGTAATGTGCATATATTTCTAAATAAGTAATGGATCTTTTTTATTTATTAAACCGACAGATTCTATCAATTTAAACGTTATTTTTAGTGGATACTCGCATTTGAGTAGATGCGTCGTTTCTTTATTAAACAGTATATATTATTTATTTTCGTCTACCGGCCTGAGTATACGAGAAAATGAGCCCTCCGACAGGACTCGAACCCGCGCCCCTTTTTGTAGGAGAAACTGTTGTTGGATCCGACATGGTTTAGACAGACTCGTCTACGAAGAGTGACGTTGATGAAGCAAGGCCGAATTGTGCCTCATATATACAAATCCTTCCCAGATTCTCGAAATTTAACATCAGCTCAGTTTCGTGCCCGAACGTAAATAAAAGCAATTTCTAGAGAAGTAATGGACTTTATTTATTAATCTGACAGATTTTATCAGATAAACGTTATATTTAGTGGATATCCATATTTGAGTAGACGCTCAATTTATTTATTAAACAATATATTTAATTATTTCTGTCTACCGGCCTAAATATTTGATCGGCAATATATATATATATATATATATATATATATATATATATATATATATATAAAATACTCTTAAATTCAACTTCATCCCTGCCGTGTACCAACGGCTTAGAGGTAAAATCTCCGACTAACGCCAATTCAGTTTAGCCAGCGTAATAGTGTTTGTGGATGACAATATATATGCTCCTGAAAAATTTATTTCGGTTGAGCTCTCGTGAGAGGAAGTATGAGTTTGTAAACAGTGACTATTACTGCTAATAATGCAAGACTCTTCGGTGAAACGAATCGAGTTCTCTCAATCATTGTGTTTATCTAAAAATAAATACGCTTAAATTCACCTTCATCCCTAGCGTGCGCCAACGTAGTAGGTAGGGGTTGAATTTGGTGTTATCCTTCTTCTAAACTGGCTATTCTGACAATACCTGAGGGACCCTATCTGCCTTGCTATTTAAATCATATCCAGTCGGGAGGGAAAAAAAGGAATCACGCTTTTAGTAAGGTAGTAAGGTAAGTGTAAAGCAGCGGACTCGGCCGGAATATATATATATAAATAAAAGTTAACTTGTGACGCATTTCGTCCTTCAGGATTTCATTGAACTAATTTTCTTATGTCGGTAGGACTATACATGCACACGACTGAGGGCTTCTGGGGAATTTTAGAACCATTCATTTGGAATCCTTTTGTTTTTCTCATTCTTTCCATCACTTTTGTAAGTATGTTTTCCACACTGTAATATTAGAAAATCTACCAGGAATGGTGAAATGTTGTAAGAGCCAGGGTGCAAATTAACTGTAGATGACTTTGCTATTAAGACACTCACTAGACTATTACGTCGTAGTGAATCATTTCTTGTGATCAGTCTCGTTTCGATGGACAGTCAACGTATTTGACGTATTATTTTGTAAAATGTCCCTTTTTGTGTTCATATAATATTTTATTTAGAATCTTTGTGGGTTCCCCTAAGTATTTTTGCGACAATTATTGCAGGCGATCGAGTAAACTCCTCCTTCAGGTTTTAGCTTATTATTTTGTTTAGCATTGACTAAGTCTTTTATTATTTTGGATGTAGTAGTAACAAATCTTATGTTAAGTTTAGATAGATTCATTTTGTGATAGAGTTAGTAGGTAGGGTAATATATTTTTTTGATTGATTGGATATAAAATATAGGGTCCGTTTTTTGTCTTGGAATATTTTATGTGCCTTTTGTTTGGCTTGAATATAAAATATCTGGGGCACTGGAAAACTTTGAAAGTGTTTTCAATGTTTTTCTCCTCTTTGAGTAAATAATCTGAACTGCATATTCTTAGTAGCCTTAGGTAGAATAGCAGGATTATGTCGGATTTTGTTTTGTTGTTATGATAAGAACAGAAATTTTCTAGGTCGTTTTTGTTGGCTGATTTCTGGTGGAAACCGAGTTTTAAAGGATTGTTAACACAGTGTAGCTTAATATCTAGGAAGGGTAAAGAACCGTTGTGTGTTTGACTTTGTTTAGTTGATCTACTGAGTCAGGTAAATCAGTTTCACAACGATATATAGGTAGAGCATCATCAATATAACGGAAGTATGCCGATTGTATGGATAATACATTTTGGAAAGGAGCGGATTAGAGAAATTCTAAGAAGATACATGCCATCACTGCACTGAGAGGCGATCCCATTGATAATCCAAATTATTGTTTGTAACAATCATTATTAAATGTGAAGTAGCATTGATTGGTGATGAGACGGCAGATTTTTATTAATTATCTTTTTAGTTTTGGTAGATTTGCTTGTGTTAGATGTTTTTTTAGGAGATTTAGGCATTCAATACTTCGCATTAAATTTTATTTCACACCTGACTATGTCAGTGACTCTCGAAACGGCGTCCCTACATTTGTGATGTCTGAGAGAGGTTTCTGCCTATTCTCCAGGGCGGCTGCTTATATAAACGCTTGTATCACAAATCACCCGCTTGCAAAACAGCTGCGGTTGCGAGGGATTAATAGTGACTCCAGATCAAACCCCCGGGGCATCTGGCTTCTTTGATGGTCGGAAATATCTATTCTGTTATCATACTACACACGCCTCAATGCGATTTGATACCACTGAGGTATGAAACTGATTGTCACTATTCAATGTTGATTGAAAGCCACCGATGTAGACAAGAGGCTCAGCATATATGAGAACTACTTGATCCAGGTATTCAATCGTTTCTGAGGATTCATCGACTCTGACTTCAAGAATTAACGCAATATTATCGATTAACAGTTTTTCTAATTTGAATGTTGTAAATTTTTCTTATATACAATTATTTTTCTGTTAATTATCTCTGTTTCTCTTTATATTATAATGTGTTCCCACTTACCCGACAAGGCTTGTATATATGTAAATTTGTAGGGTTATGCTGGATGAAGATTAACTTAATATCTATAAGTAGAAAACTGATTATGGTTGTATGCGTATTCAAATAAATCTTCTTCTTCTTCTTCTTCTTTGCCTCTTGCCTTCAATCTGTCCTGTGAGTATTAAATTTTCTAAGCCCTCATTCCTCATTATGTGCCCTAGAGATTTCAACTGTCTTTTCCTGATATTAAGTTTAAGTTTCTTTTTTGTTTCCAGTTTCTCTTAAAGTTTGTCGCTCCTCACAAGTTAGCTCCATGGTATTCTCAGAATCCTTTTGCAGAATCACATTTCTGTTGCTACAATTTTCTTCTTCATCTGGGAGGAGCATTCATTGCCATATAGTAGGACTGGTATTGCACAACAGTCCAATACTCTTTTCTTAGTTTCTAACGAGATTTTCCTGTTTCTTAAGAATTTTACTTAGCTTTTGGAAAACACAAATACTGTGTATCGCACACATTTTTAATAGAGAAACCTATTTCAAATGAATGTTTTAAAGTCTGTGGTAATACCTACTGATTATGTCTTGTATATCTTCCGGAATTAAGCTTAAAAACTGTCCCAAATTCTTTCTTGATGTAGGATTTTCAGTAGCAACAGAGAAATTAAGATTTATTTTAGTTTAAATGGCTTGAGATTTATGCAGCTCTGTCGATGAAATACAGATAGAATTTACGAAGCATTCTTTCATTTGGTACGCAAGACTCTTTGAAATATAGATTTCAAAAATTTCATTTTTAATTGGATTCTCTCCAAGAAAGGCAGTAAAGCAAATGGGTTACTGAGTGTGAAATAAAACAGAAACTTTATCAAGGGTCGAGAACAATAAAAGACAGTATATAACGATTGGCACTGTACAATTTTTTAATTTTATGATATAAACATACACATGCAGAAACGTCAAGGGAGGTAACTCTGTTATTGAGCTATATAACTATTTTAAAAAAATATTTAAAGCTATTAATTATAACTTAGATATTTTAATAATTTTTCGTAAGAAGAATAATCATTAGGTTATATGAAATGAATTCAATCACACACCTTTCAGCAATTTGCTTTTTTTTCAACGATGCGCCCAAATTCTGTTATTATATTATTTAACTTATATACTTGATAAAATAAAATGAAAAAAAAAAGCGGTAACATACATTAGAATAGTGATTAAGCTCGATATGTGAACCTGGACGGATTTTGTGATACCAGCGGAAGTAAACAGTCCAATTGAGATAAAGCGAATAATGTTTGATACGAGCGAATTGGTCTGTTGCTTAGTGAGATAGCAAAGCAGACAGAATACTTGTCAACCCGTTGCATTAGAGATAGCCATACGAATTCTCTTTACAGTAGCTTCTGTATCTGTGAACGAAACATGATCTCCAAAATGTTATTTGCTTTATCGGTCGCGATTTGACGTCAGAGAAGTTTGTGTACCTACTCTCATGCCACATTTCGATAGAATGCTTCGGTTGGTTCTGCGTTAGAGTAGAGCACAGGAGGCTGAGAGATTTATAGGGAGTTAGCCAAAGAAAACTCGTTTACAAGACAACTCCCCTACCTACCCGCAAAAAACCAAAAAAACTTAAAGATTTACCAAGCATATGATAGGCGAAGAGTATAAGAGTAGGTACCACCACATAATCGCGATACCTAAGGTTTAAAATTAATTTGCTAAAATGTATTTTTTCTTGAAGCTTTTATTTTAGTTTTACTTTCTAGCTAATAGATTAAATTTAATATTTTCAAGTACATTTTTTTTTGTATTTCAAAACTAATTTCAGTTGACTGAAAGTGCTGGGTTAGGTGAATATGGTGGGTTGGAGTAGAAGAAACCAATCAATTTCCAAGATATTTTTCCTATGCATCTCAATGTGCTTTCTTGGTCTCACGTTTTCCACTGATTTGAGGTGGAACAACTACATTGAATCAATAGCTGCATCTACCACAAAGAAAGTTGGTTCTCTGTGTCTTGCCAGAAGGTTTTTCTCGTCTGAATGCACCCTACACATCTACAAATCTACCATTCATCCATGCATGGAAAACTGTTGCCATATATGGTCTGGTGCCCATACTGTTCATTTTGATGTTCTCAACAAAATCCAAAGACGGATCTGCAATGTGATCAGTCCTGACTTGGCATCTCGACACCAATCACCTTCCCACAGACGGGATGTGGCTTCCCTCTGTCTTTTCTACAAACATTTTTATGGTAACTTCTCTGATGAGCTATTTTCCTTGGTACCCCGGCTGCAGGAATTACTACTAGGTTGGTATCTAGGTCCCACTCTTTTACTGTTGAAACAGTTAAATGTAACCACCTCTTCTACTCCAACAGCTTCTTTTCTTGCACTTCCTGACAGTGGACCTTCCTTCCTCTTACTTGCTTCCCGATAACTACAATCTGTAAAAATTTTAATGCAACGTCAATCGTCATCTCCTGATGCCTTGATTCTAGTTCTTCTTTTTACCCTTTCCTCAGTCCCCCTGTGCACAATCTTTTCTTTTACTTTCATTCTCTGTAACCCCTTGTGTACTACTGGCACTCCCGCCTTGCTGGGAGTGAATTGCTTAAAAAAGACAGAAAAAAGTGTACATTTAGTTTAGTCTATTTCTAAATGAATAATACTCTGGTGATGCCACAGAATACACAAAATTATTTTTCTTCCATGTAACTTGGATTTTGGCGTGAGTTGTGCTGATTCATCCTTACCTTTTACGTTGAACATTGTTGCTGTTATGATATATTTAAGGAGCGGTTCGTTAAGATGATACATTCATCATTACAATTGCTTTTACTTATGACTCAACCTAATATTTCCGTTATTTTTTTCAGATTAGCATCAGTTTCTTCATATCCACTTAAAGATTAATGATTAATTTACGAGATTAACATACAAAAGAACGTAGTAATTATTAATTATTACGGGAATAACTCTTTTTGTTATGTTGCTGGTTTGGTTTGGTTTGTTTTACGGCTTGTCAACCATAATGGATTATTTAATACCGACAATTTTTATTGCTGGTAATATTTTTTTTCCAAAAACGTATTTCTGGTCATATTTTTTTCCTTCAAAAGTTCATTTCTAGTAATATTTTTTTCAAAAAATATATATAGCTGGTAATATTTTTTTTTTTTTCAAAAATGTGTAGTTGGTAATATTTTTTTTAAAGTATTGCTGGTAATAATTTTTTGAAAGTAAAAATTATTGCTGGTAGTAAAACTTATTTTTACACTTTCATAGTATTTTGACCCAAGTTTGGGGATTAACTATTTGCCCATAGCTGGGACCCTAACAGGTGCTACCACCCCGGGTCAGAGTGGACCTGGGAACACCAGCAATTAAGAGGTGGTCCCACGCTCCTCAAAAACCTCCTGATCAGAGGCCTTCCTGTTGAACCTAGTTTATCGTCTTACCCGCGACGCGGATGTATGTTTATGTTGCTCACTTATACATTAAAAGAGAATCTTAAATTGGTTAGTAATTTGAAATACAAGACTAGATTATTGATCTGGAGTGATATGCAGATGGAAGCCAAAACAATAAGGTACATTCGAAATACTTATCTGCTACAGGAAGATGTACAGAAAATTATTTTCATAAACATATACTAACGATTTCAAGCCTCATTGGAGAGTTCTCTATTGTCTTGTGCAAACCAGTGGCATTTAACCTTTTTCTACCCCAGTGCTTCTTTTAAGACATTTGTCCACATTAAATTAAAATTACACTGGTGAATGGAGCAGAATTAATGTCACATAATTATGTTTTGCTGTGTTAAAGCAGAGCCAATCAACGGAAGTGTGCTATGGTGGGAACAGGTAAGCGGCAATCACCGGATCTTAAAAGTTGCAAGGGCGTTCACTCAAGCTGTGTTCACTGAATCTTAAAAGTTGCAAGGGGGTTCAGGCAAGCGGTGTTCACCGGACATTAATAGTTGCAAAGGCGTTCACGCAAGCTGTGTTCACCGGACCTTAAAAGTTGCAAGGTGGTTCAGGCAAGCTGTGTTCACTGAATCTTAAAAGTTGCAAGGGGGTTCAGGCAAGCGGTGTTCACCGGACCTTAAAAGTTGCAAGGTGGTTCAAGCAAGCTGTCTTACCCGGACTTTAAAAGTTGCTGGTCTTTCGCTTGCAGGTTTTAATCCTTACAAATATTGCGCACGTATAGAAACCTTTAAAACTAAAATGTAAATATATAGTCAAAACAATAAACGACTGCGTATATAGAATATTGTAACTTGGCCCTATCACGGTTCTAAGTGTCAAATCATTTTATAAGCTTGCTAATATTTCGGGATGACCATAGTAACCCTAAATCCTTTCTGCTCGCTGAGGAGTTCACAGTATTCCCAAAGAGGCGTTATTGTCCACGTTTAAAATTATTAGACAAAGCTTAGTAAATGCTGACATTTGAAATATCAACACCCTCCTCTAGTTCCATAGACACCGCCGAGGAGCATGGGGCCACAGATACAACAATATTGGACTTTCATTGCGCGATCTCATTGGTAGAATTAATATGTAATTTTTGAGATAGCAGATTTTTACTTAATAATTTTGTTTACTTAATCCCTTTATATCTCCAAAACGAAACTGCTTGTTATTAATCGTCTGAGAGATCTCCCTTTCTCTCATCCACGGCTAATACTAATCTCCAGGAGAGTGAGTCATTGCGCCTTCTTGCGCTAACGTTATCTACTGACATGAAGTTGGAAAGCCTATATTGAATCAATTGCCACGTCTACGGCTAGGAAAGTTGATTCACTGTGTCGTGCTAAAGAATTTTTCTCGACAGAATCTATGTTACATATTTATAAGTCTACCATTCGTCCATATTCTGAATATTGCTCATACATATGGCCTGGTTCTCTTGCTATATATTTAGAGATTCTTGATGAAATCCAAAATAGAATCTGCAAGTTTGTTGGTCCTGACCTAGCTTCAGCTTCAGTTAAGCCGTAATGTAGTTTTTCTGTGTTTTTTTTTTTTTTTGGATAAATACTTTCATGATAGTTGGTCTGATGAACTTTCTTGTATGGTGTCTAGACTTTATGAATCTAAGCGCAGTAATAGATTGACAGGAAGGTCTCATTATTTTACAGTTGAAATAGCTACTTGTAAACTGTAAGTTCTATGCTAACAGT
Source organism: Acanthosepion pharaonis (assembly GCA_903632075.3). Classification (NCBI taxonomy): domain Eukaryota; kingdom Metazoa; phylum Mollusca; class Cephalopoda; order Sepiida; family Sepiidae; genus Acanthosepion; species Acanthosepion pharaonis. The sequence continues at coordinate 4,151,664 of CAHIKZ030004034.1, read as the reverse complement.
TTCTTTTCTAGTACTTCTCATTTGGAGAACTTTCTTTCAGCTTCTTGTTTTTCAGTTAAGTTTGATCTTCAAAAACCTAAATACAATGTCAATCGTTATATCACACTCACTAACCCCCTGTATGCCTTACTCGGGGTGAAATGATTAAAAAACAAACATAAGAAAGAATATATACTGTCTCTATTTGCTTATCCGTGTCTAACAAAGTGCTTACATAACGCAGTATTCAATGAGAATAGAACACTTTGCATTGGTACTGGTCTGATCAATTGAATTGCTAATCATCTTTCTTGCTATTCATTTTCTTGCTATTAATTGTTATATGTTGAGAAAATGATGAAAATGAATATATCTTAAAAGCCAAATACAGGTATTTTTTATATATTTCCTATGAAAATCAATAACTTCTTATCCTAATGATAATAATTTATTATGTGCATTAAATATTCACAATTACTTCCCTTGTCAATACGCTTAATTCAGTAGTAAATTTTAATCATAAGACTGAAGATTATACAGTCAGACGTCCAGATTAAAAATCAATTAATAAATACAGATCTGGCTATTGATTTATTATTGATTTATTATATATATATATATATATATATATATATATATATATATATATATATATATATATATATATATTTGCGTTGATGTGAGTTTCTGGGTTTCATGTCCTTTGGGATCGTCAGACAAACTAATTAATTTTGAAATTTTTAATCTATTTATGGTTGTGGATTTTCGTTGTTTGGCGATAGTGGGAGAAAAAATTCTCCTCTGTTTCCTCCTCGGGATGACGCTCATATGGACGCAGACACACACATGCATATGTACGTACTGCAGTTCATACAAAACATATATATATATATATATATATATATATATATATATATATATATATATATATATATATATATATATATAGCGTTCATCTATATATATATATATATATATATAAAGTTATAACCTCTCTGTGTCTGTTATCGAACTCCTTCTTGGAGATAGATCCCTATAACGATATATATTCTAAAACTACTTTACCCAGGGTACTTGGAGAAGTATATTTCATTTTGATCAAAGGCGGTCCCTGAGGGGCATAAATCTCTCACTGAAATTTGTTTCCCTTTGAAATTTTTTTCACTTTGAAAAATTTAATTTTAAACAAGAGAATGACTCTTATCCAAAACGACGGTTCCGTATAGGATAAACAACGGAATTTTGTTGTGGACAGCGTTAGGATGTCTACATTTATAGAAGTTGGTATCATTATTGTTTGTTGTTTGCTATTGTTATTTAGGTTTAAGTGCTGATTTAAAATTTCATTATTGCATTTTTTAAATATTTTTTTCAATGTTATCTGTATAGCTATAGCTAAATTTAAGTATATTTTTTATTAAAAATCTTACTAAGAGGATTATTCCTGGGGAAGTGTGTCTCAGTTAAATTGAGAAACTTCTGTCCTAACTTAGTACTAACCATTTGGTTAAATGGGGGTGTATAACAAATGATTTTTTGTTTATATATATATATATATATATATATATATATATATATATATATATACATAAATTAATTTCTCAAAATAAAATAATATAAATAATAATTGTAATATAAAAAAGCAAATTAAAAATTCAGCAACAACAATAACAACATTTACTCACTTTCGTTTATTAGGCATTAAATTACATCACTTAGCCGCCTCCATAATTTACATTGACTTTCAGTTAGCCTGGAGTGTATTTATGACTATTTATAAATTTTTAAAAAACTAACGACATTTTTGGTTCTGAGTTTCCGATTAGCAGTGATTAAATAAAGATGAACATGTCATTTTCGTTTATGATCGTTTTCCTCACGATTCTTCTGTTAAGCCTGAAGAGTAATTATACATTCTTATTGCTCAAAGTAGAGTCCAATAGTGTTATAAAAATCTTGGAGAATTTCAGTAAGATATCTTTAATCATTTCTAAGATACTTCGGTTCAGAACTTAATATATATATATATATATATATATATATATATATATATATATATATATATATATATATATGACGTCATTGAAACGCATTACGAATTTCCGCGACCGTTATCGTCGCATAGCAAACTTCTATGTAAAAAGAAAAAAAAAACAAGATATCATCTTTGACGGTGAACTGTAATGTTGTAATGTCTGTTGTAATCTGTAATGTACACTGTTGTAATGTCCATATAATCCTTCTGACGATACTCATATTACCCGAAATCTCAGATCGACGATCAATATAATAAAGAAATATCCAAATGTTGGACAGTTTTTGATTTTATTCTCTCTTGAAATTAAAGTCATTATACGACGCTTGAAAAGGCTCATGATAAAACAAAATAGACATTCATTGTCCGTTATATTCAACAATATATGTTTGAACAATGATCTGCTGCCCCTATACACTGTATATATATATATATATATATATATATATATATATATATATATATATATATATATGCGCAGAGGTATTAAAAAAAGAAGATATATATACATATATTATAAAAGCAGGTTTCGAAAATTTAATAAAAACAAATGCTAAGAGACAAAAGCACTTTCCTAGATAGGAAAAAGTTATTACCTATAAATACAGGAAATACATTAAAATAAATGAAATTTTTTTACAATCTTGTTTAAATGCTTCTTTTGGGACATCGAATTTTTAAAGCTGTGAAGTCAATATCCACAGATCAGTTGACTTGAGTGCAGCAAGAAGTGGAATAGCGTTTCGATGCTTGTCGCTCAATGTATGGTATTCAGTGCATACAAGTTGAACAACCTCAAAATAATCAACTTTGAACCATTTCCTATCCAGTAATGTCTTGAATGTGTTTCTGTCTCTTGATATATAAAAATATATATCGTTATCTCATATATATATATATATATATATATATATATAATTATTTATTCGAAAATTATAGCATAAATATGTTATAAAATCACTAGGAAAATAGCCATTTTGTTTCAACACTTCTGGTGTCTTATGAAGTGATGGTATTGAATGTACCCTTTATTCTACATTCAACACCATCACTTGATAAGACACCAGAAGTGTTGAAACAAAATGGCTATTTTTGTATTGATTTTATAAAATATTTATGTTATAATTTTCGAATAAATAATTATATTTTCTCTACTCTGTATTGAGCACTCTTTTAAGAATAGTATTTGTTGGTTATTGGAATTTATTCCGTATACACCAATCCTGTACTTGGGTATATATATATATATATATATATATATATGTATGTATGTGTGTGTGTACGTGTGTGTGTGTGTGGTGGGGACATGTTGAAATATTTCATTTACTAACTGATCACCTCACCTGATCAATTAAAAGTGATAAAACATCATTTTGGTGCAATTAAAAATGCTATTCTATCAGTAGGAAACAAAATTAGAAAATACTCACAAATAATCAATATTTGATAAACATTAAAAAATTATTGTTTTGTTTAAATAATTCGGTGTTTATTTACATCATCTTTCGAATATCATCTTTTGCAGTTTGTGCTTTGAATGAATATTATAAAGGATAGTTTATGTCGGCACAAGACTAGATAGACGAACAGGATGGAAAACAAGAGTGTGCAGTGCTAATCTTTTAATTAAAGATATCTAGTCACTTTATCTTGAAAAATATTTCGTATACAGATGTAGGTAATGGAATGTTCGGCCGACCTTTTCCCAAAATTCTGATGTCGTAATCTAGTCAGATTTTGGAAAGTATAAACATACATACAAACGCATCCATCTATCCACACACACACACACACACACACACACACACACACACACATATATATTATCACTTAAACATTATTTTTAGTGGATACCATATTTTATTAAACTGCATATTTATTTATTTTCATCTATCGGACTGAATATTCGAGAAATCGTATTAGTTGAAAATATGGGCACTTCGGCACGATTCGAAACTGCGCCTCCATTTTCAACTTTGCCGGATCGGCGACTGACTCCGTGATTGAGTTGTTCTAAATCAAGTCGGATCTAACAACAGTTTGTCGTGCTACGTGATAAAATCTGTTTAACAAATAAAAAAAAAATCAAAATCCATTACTTCTTTATATATATATATATATATATATATATATATATATATATATATATATATATATATATATATATATATATATATATATATATATATATATATGCCGCTTTCTTCATATATGAATATGTGTTTGCGAGTATGAACCTATATATATATATATTTGAATATAAATGCACACACACACACACCACAAATACACACGCACATATCTATCTATCTATCTATCTATCTATCTATCTAAATTTAAATATATATAGACAGGGGGCAGAAAAATGTAAAGCATACCAGTTCTTCTGAAATTGTTTCATATTGAGACGAAATTCCGTTATTTCATTCCTCGTCTCTTGACAGTATTCATAATGAATGTCTGTCAAGAGCTTGCGTCATAAATGAAAACTTTATTTAAAAAAATCATAAAATTTATTGTATCATCCATACAAATATATAAATAATAGGATGTTCTTTTTTTTCATGGAAAATGATAAATACAGTAAGTCCCTGGCTTACGACAATCCCGGCATACGACGATTCGTGGTAATGACGCAATCTCCATTGATCTTATGGAGATTGCCGTACTTTCCTCGTACGAACGGCGGCAGAATATTCGGCGCGGCGGAAGAATACGTCGTCATACGGTGCTAGAGTGAAAAAGGCGGCGTGGGTCTGTTCCTTGTTGTAAGCCACATTCGATTGTTGTGCATTCACTCTTTTTCGTTTGTTTTGTGTTTGTTGAAACTCATTGCCCTTCATTATTACTTCCAAGTTTAGTTTCACCACATCTGATGATGGTGCTTCGAAGAAAAGGAAAGCCATCATCGTGGAAGGAAAGTAGACATTATTAAATGCTTTGAAAGGAGAGAAATAGCAACGAACATTGGCCGATTGTTTGGCTTAAGTCGTTCGACTCTCACTTATAACATGTGCATATGTGTATACATATTGAGTCTCCTTGTAAGAGATAAGGACATTTTCTTGTTAAACTATAAATTGGTGAATTCCCGTTAAAAAGAAAAAACAAACGTGAGTTTGTTTTTCTTTCTTTCCCAGATTTGCTACTGCTTCCGAGTACTGCAACAGAGATAAGATCTTACGCTTCGTCATCTAGAGCCAATGACATTACTGGCAATAGATATACAATCCGCTTAAAATATTAATGTTGCTTCGACTTTTGCCGTCTTTACCTCGTACATAAGGTGGCGTGGCTCATTTCCTGGTTGAAAAGAGAGAAACAGCAACGAACATGAGTGACGTAAGTGCTTATTCACGGAAAATCGCGGGTAAGTTCCGACTCATACGGAAAATGGCGTTATGACGCATAGAAGAAACGGAACTCTGTCGTGAGTTGAGGACACCCTGTATACAACATTTTTCTTTTTTTATTACTTCACTTATTTTTTTTAGTGTTTGTGTCCAGTCAGTAATTTTTTTCATTCAATTTTTTTTTTTTTGTCAGGGTAAATATTTGCAAACCCGTGAAAGTTCCCATCAGGAGAATTTCTAATTTAAATTTAGCTTGATTGAAAATATTTTGTTTATTGAATAGATATTTAAGCTAAGTCACGTTAAACATCCAGACCGTATTTTATAAAGATAAAGACTGCCTCAAGTATGAGAATTTTGAAGTCATTAACATAAATTTGAAGATGTAATTGTTTTTATTTTTATTTTCTAATTTAACAGTGAAATTAATATATATATATATATATATATATATATATATATATATATATAGTGATGATCCAATATATGAGGAAATATGCTAATTATGCTTAATCATCGAAATATGTTGAGAATGAAAGGTACTGCTTGGTATCAACTTCACATATCAGGGTCAGAGGTATATGAGAGTTAAGGTAAGTCAAGCTCGACTATTGTACTTTGATGTGTTCAATACCGTAGCTATGTGCAAAAATAGTTTCGTGTTATATCCCGAAGGTAAAGTAATATTATTTTCAGAGGCACCGCTTATGGGGCCCTCACCGTTGTAGTGAGTAATGATCGTCAGATGCTCTCGGACGGATAAAAAATTAAAAAAAAAAAAAATAAACAATAATTAGGCTGCCAAATGTTGCCCCTACGAGACATGAAAACGGAGGCCTTCCCGCTATCTACATATCAAGAGAATGGCTACAGTGGTACAAAATGCAGATAGGATACATCAATATGTTGGAAGGAATATTCCAGGACATCTTTGTTACTTATGGAAGCTAACCAATTATATGGAAGTAGATTGGCTAGTCTGATGAATTTCGTTTGCTTTTGAATAAATGGATGACAAGAAATGAGTGCATAGTTATCCTGGTGAAATGATGCAATTAAAATGCACTGTAGAAATCAAATGTGAACATTTTTGTAAGTTCTATTGGGAAAGCCTGGGTTTTATCATTCATTTTAAAATACTGTATCGTTTAACACCGCAATATCATTGAAAACCATGTATACAGCTTTAGGACAACAGCCTTCTTCCGATGATGGCAGTGGCATCGTTCTGCAGGAAAGTTTTCTCAGACATATAACATAAATAGTACAAGAATGACTTCAAGTATATGAAGAAAACTTCACTGTTTGGACCTGGCCGATAAATTCCCCAGATATAAATTCGGTTTAATGCTCATAGGATGTGCTGAACGAACAAGTTTGCTATGCTGAAACTCTATTACATAATTAGCAGCAGTTAAAGGACATTGAAAACATCCTGGCACCAGGTAACAGAGGCTGCATTTAGGAATCCTTTTCGCATATGGCGGGTCAGCAGCTTATTAAGTAGATAGTTAAAATGTTTTGGCTCATCAGTATACAAATACATACATATATATACATACACACATACGCATTCATAGAGATACATACATACATACATACATACATACATACATACATACATACATACATACATACATACATACATACATATGTATATATATATGTGTGTGTGTGTGTGTGTGTGTGTAAGTGTGTGTGTGGTACATTTTATATATTTTTCACGAAGCGCTTACGTCATATTTGCGTGTCATTTGGGAGGTTTGTGTTTAAATTTACATATGAAAATATAATTGCCTATACATAATTATACGCAAATATAGAATTCTGTAAAATGTATAAACACATAGAAATCCATATCCATCCACACATATATATATATATATATATATATATATATATATATATATATATATATATATATATATATATATATATATATATATATATATATATATATATATATATATTTTAAAAAGAATTAATGAATTTATTTTTTTATTAAAGAGTGTGTATTACTCCTAGCGTTAGACATAATACACACTGTTTAGTAAACAAAAATGTATCGTCTATTTGAGATAAGAAGTATCCACTATAATAACGCTTGCAGTAGTCTATCTATCTATCTATCTATCTATCTATCTATCTATCTATCTATCTATCTATATATATATATATATATATATATATATATATATATATATATATATATATATATACACGCAGGTAAGGGAATAGGTCTGTAGCCTAATGAAGAAAAGATTATTTTATTTACACAAGAGATATTTTATTTTAGCATAATCTTGTTTGTCATTGCACTTATTCCAACGTTTCTTCATCAGTAACATAGACTGAATATTGTTCAATGAACATTTCAAATTGAGTTAATATAATAACTGTTTGGCTACAGTCTTATTGTTTTCTCGCGCAAACCCACATACTCTGAAGCACATCACACACACACACACACACACACACACACACACACACACACACACACACACATATATATATATATATAAGTAAACACTGATGTCAACACCGAGAGGTGACAGTCTGTTTCATGCTTGAACGCAGTATCATTTTATATTTACTCACGCTCTATGCCTGATATTGAGCACTTCTATCCATAAATATAACATACCTTAAAAGTATATTTTTTTATATATATATATATATATATATATATATATATATATATATATATATATATATATATATATATATATATATATAACTAATGATGTCTGATTGCTTTAATTTAGAAATAATTTCGGTCACTCCTGTCAAATTCAGTGGTCCCATGTTGATTTTTGATAAAAAAATTGTTTTCTTTTCGTCCAATTTCGATTTATCTCTATTTTTTCGTATATTTCATGTTGGATAAGATAACTGGTCGGAAATTCAAAACATTCCATTCACTGAAGAATATATGTCCAATCTCTAAAATGATCTTGAAGACACTTAAGACTTTCGCTTTGTGTAAATTACCATAACTTATGCTAAACAGCGTGTTCACTTTTACCAGTTCATTTGCTTTTTCATGCACACATGACGACTGGTGAGGTCACCATTTCTACAGTGTCTCGTTTGTTATCGTCGTTCGCTTGCTCGTTTCGACAGCAAAGTCTAAACAGCGCCAAACATCCTGCATGGATTTCAACATCAAATAACCACATTGCTGCAAGGAAACCGGGCAGGAACACGTCAATCCAATATAGCACAAAAAGGAACATTTCACTCCCGCAATTGTAGTACGAACACCAGATCCACCCAATATGACCAGGAAGGTAGGTAGAGAAACTGAAAAAGGCCACGTAAATTGTGTTGGTCCTGAACCGGAAGTTAATGATGCAGTTACACATTAAAGCCAAAATAACCATCACTTGGCAGAAGACACTGATGAACTCGTACGGTATGTTGAAAAGGTGGATAGTTCTGTTCTTTTGCGTCATACACTGGCCAAATTTGATATTAGTCTTTAAACCGTAAACGCAAAGAGGAATCAGAATGGTGATGGTAGCCACACAGGGGATACAGGGCAGGATGTGTGAGAGCTTCTTCATCCGTTGAGTATTATTGCCGTTGTGATTGGCTACCATTAATACCATTCCAATGCTTAGCATTGCTAACATTCCCTGCAAAGTAAAAGAGAAAAAAAAATTGCCGTAAAATTATCAAAAAACGTATTTTTAAAATTTTGTGCAGTCGCATCTGAAAATAATGAAACGAAGAAAAATAATGAAAAATGTAACTTGAGTTAAAAACTAATAACATCACTTGCATTCGCAGATATAGATTAAATAGCAGAGGAATCTGTGTTATCTCGGCTTTAGTGGCAACCATGTTAGAAGGAGGCTAACTCAGAATTCAAAACTGTGGAGAAGGAAACAGGAAACTATTCCTATATCTTTCCCAAGAAAATTATGACAATTTACAGATAATAAAGAAAGGGAATATATGGAGAGCCATGATCGCCTAGGACCTGAAGGGACATGGAATTAAATGCAGTAACAGCAAGATCTTCACATTAAAATTACAATACCAACACATCAATAGCTTATTCAAAATAATGACCAATTAGAAGCAGACAAAGAGTGACAACGAATATATAGATGGATGAGTATCTTTTGGCTTGGGCATATTGCGGACAAAGATAACTTCAAATTCTCAAACAGATACTGTATTGGGAAACTCTCTGAGGGCATGCTTAACGTTGAACATCCCAAACTTTGCTTCAAGGGCCAGTGTAAAACGTCCATGATGGAATTTTCTATCGATGTTGCGAACTGAGATGCAGTTGCCCGGGATCCAGTGGGGGTAGAGAGCAGATGTTTTCGCGAGAGCAAAGAGCTATGAAGAGAATAGAGTCCATCCATCCAGCCTTAGAGGCTAGGCAAAATTCAAATGCCCCACGGTGGATGACGCCACAGTATTTTACTACTGTGGTTGTTGTCAAAAACCGTACCGATCGTCTATTAGTTGTTTTAACCATGAGCGGCGCTGTGTTTTAAGATAACTTATTTTCTGCTACCGGCCGTCGCCATCGACGAAAAAGGCCATATATTTTAAACAAAAAAAAAGAAACAAAAAGTTATTTAAAACATAAATAAAATCACCTTTGATATCGACGTTTCGATATAAAGATTGTACAAGGATAAGACGCTTAAAACAATTTCAATGTTGCCGATTTTTACTTAAAATTATATACAAACACAGACACATGCGTACGCACGCACTCCCATATATAATGTGTGAGTGTGTGTGTTCATTCGTCCTGACGAAAGACAACGACTTCAATAAAGCATTTGACTAAATGGAGTAATCCGAATTAACTAAAATAATGACGCAATTTGGTTACCACATTTTGACAAGTACACCTCAGGCCTCATTGAACAAACGGATCGCCATAATTGAACTATTGTTACTACTTTATCTACCATTAATTGTAACTAGGCTGAATATAATTACTTACTGATAGTGGATCTAGCACAATAATCAATGAGGTTATATTATTTCAATTATTACTAGTTAATCTTAAGTTCTTTTTAAATTCATTCCTCACCACCGTAATTATTAGCACTGCACATGTGTTTATCAATTAGATTTCGTCAACTGTTTTATTTAAGTCGTTGTGTTTCTACAGAACTGTGGACGCTTTAAACGGTATAAAATCCATCTTATTTTCTTTCAATCAAATTTTACAGCGTTTTCTTACATTATCTTTTTTGTTTTGTTAAAGCAAGATACAATTATATAATGATATTTAATGATAACCTTATCTTTTGTTCCGACTTGGATAGGAATTATATATCGTCCAAGAATTGGATAGAACTGATATATCGTACTAGAAACGAAAAGATTAAATGTCGTGTGTTAATGAAAATATCTTTTTGAGAAGAATAGTCGACTGGAAAAATGAACCTAGGAAGACAGAAAGTCAATTCTTTCAATCAACTTTTATAATACTTAAGTTCACCCAGTAGAAGGTTCAAGGATCATTCATGGCAGAATGTTACTGAATAAGGTGTGTGATATGAACGTGAGAGGCGGTAGAAGGTAGATTATTAGGTAAGGGGGATAGATAGCAATTGACACTTGATTTGAAGAGCTTAAGATTGTTGTGTGCAGGGAAACACCCACGCGGGATATTGTTCCATAAATTAGCAGTTCTCAAGAAAAGTTTATCTGAATAGAAAGTTCTCCTTACAAATGGAATTCGGAGAAAGGTGGGTGATTCGACTCTGTGGACATAGCACGGCGAGTCATAACTGTAAATATCTGAACTGGTAGAACTAAAGAGTTGAGCTCATTTGAACATTTGCCATGAAAATATCGGTTAGAATAGCGATGGTTTTCAATTTTACGACTGTGGGAAAAAAGGCTGTAGGGTGGAAAACAAGTCACGCATTATAAGACGGCGTAAACGATTTTGAATTCTGTTAAGCTCGAAAAGTGAGGATTGGGCAGAACCAGTACAAGCATAGAAGAAATACTTCATTTTTGGTCTAATCTGATTCTTGTCAAGATAAAGCATAGCAGAAGGAGCCAGGTACTTTCTGGAATAATACTGAGTGCTGATCATCGTAAATCGTATATATGCGTTGAGGTACTTGAGGTCTAAATGAATGAAAATAAAAATAAAATGAAGCATCGGTATATTGGCAGACACAGTTTTAATTACGCATGTTAATTGACATGTAAAAAACCATAAATATTAGCGTATGACCTACACACATTTATATCTAATTTTGCACTTTTATTAGGGATTTAATTTAACAATGTCTTATTCATGCCACCATCGCACACCCGTCAGAAATTAAACGAAGAGAAGCATACAAGAAGAGGACATCTATCTATCTATCTATCTATCTATCTATCTATCTATCTATCTATCTCATTTTCTTAAATATCTATCTATCTATCTATCTATCTATCTATCTCTATCTATCTATCTATCTCATTTTCTTAAATATCTATCTATCTATCTATCTATCTATCTATCTATCTCTATCGCATTTTCTTAAATATCTATCTATCTATCTATCTATCTATCTATCTATCTATCTATCTATCTATCTATCGCATTTTCTTAAATATCTATCTATCTATCTATCTATCTATCTATCTATCTATCGCATTTTCTTAAATATCTATCTATCTATCTATCTATCTATCTATCTATCTATCTATCTATCTATCTATCTAGATATTGATGGATAGATTTAGAGGAAGAAACAAAATGATATCTATTTATCTAGTCTGTTCTTAGTCTGTTCTTATTTATCTATCACAATTTGTTTTTATCTATCTATCTATCTATCTATCTATCTATCTATCGCAATATATTCATATCTATCTATCTATCTATCTATCTATCTATCTATCTATCTATCGCAATATGTTCATATCTATCTATCTATCTATCTATCTATCTATCTATATATCTATCGCAATATGTTCATATCTATCTATCTATCTATCTATCTATCTATCTATCTATCTCAATATGTTCATATCTATCTATCTATCTATCTATCTATCTATCTATCTATCTATCTATCTCAATATGTTCATATCTATCTATCTATCTATCTATCTATCTATCTATCAAGATATTGATGAATAGATTTAGAAACAAATGATATATATGAGATATATTAACGAAAGTCCAACTGAACATAAAGATGAATGGAAAGTAAAAAGAAAAAGAAACAAGAAAGAAAAAGGAAGATGATAATTTTCTCTTTTTTTTCTTCGAAAGAATTAGAAAAAGCGAGAACACATTCGAAGCTAAATTAATAATCAGAGTCAAAACTACATAAAGATGTGTCAATGTACTTTCAAAAATTTGACATTTTATTTTACGTGTCTCTCACAGTTTTGTGCCTGACACGCGCCCGTCTCAGTCGATTCCAGCATGGGGAAAGAAACATATTGAAAAGTTCCCCGAAATGAAAACCTCTGTTGGATATTTGTTTTTTTTTAAATCTCATAAATTCCCAATTTCTGTTCTCCCTATAACAGTTATCGCTGCACTTTGATTCTGTTGGTCGTCACTTGAATGTCAGCTGTCAAATTGTCTCTGCCAACCGTATTGATCATCACACATCTGGTGATTATGCCACAAAGAACGCCAAGCCACACTCACGTAACGTTGTCAACGGCATTAAAAAATCATATTCATAGCAGGTATTGCCAACGGGATTTAAGGTCATTTTCTGATTTGGCTATTTTGCGTCGTTTGTCTTTTTGTGTGGCAAGATTTTATGACTCCATTTTAAAAATGATTTTTTTTTTATTTTGATCTACGCAGATTCAAATCTGTACGTTTATATCTCAGCTGTCCTAACATCGGGAAGTCGGGGAAAATGGTATTATGTTACAGTGATAAGCGTATAGCTTTTAAAAAAATTTCATTTTCACAGGGAGAAATGAGATGAAACAGTTTCAATCCCTTTATCCTTCCTTTGATTGAGGTGTGAGGTAACAGTTAGCGAGGTTTGTCTGGTTGACCATTTATTAATGAATAGTGAGTTAGAACCTCGTCGCGTAGCTCATACAGTCAGTCAGTTATGTACCATGCGTGATACGCGCTTAGGCGATCATGTATCTTTCGATACATGACTGACGAGGCAGATTTTTTTCCCACAGTTGCTTGCAGTTTCTTTCTGCGGTATGACTCGATTTTAAAAATGATTTTTTTTTATTTTAATCTACGCAGATTCAAATCGCTACGTTTATATCTCAGCTGTCCTAACATTGGTAAGTCGGGGAAAATGGTAGACCAGTTGCCATCCAAGGCTATAGAACAATGTCTGCCTTGCAATTTATCCATAGCTGGGGGAGAAGAAAAGGATTCATAGCTTTCCCAAGGGTATTTAGGACGTAAGTGAATGTAATGGATTTGATTGGAATTCGAACTCGACTCTCCGATTCCTCAATCCGAGCCGCTATCCATTATTCCACCGGTACTCGGTAACAGGGGTCGACATGTAGTAAAATCAACCAGTCAGTATATTATCCGTAAACGATAAGAGTTTAATGGTTGCTATTCTGCTTCAAATTATATTTATTGTAATATGTCTTAAGGTAATTGTTCTGATGAACTTTCATCTATGGTACCTAGAATTTCATTGTAGTAGTAGTTGGTGCAAGGTCGGCCTCATCATTTTACTGTTGAAATGGCTAGATGTAAGCATAAGTTCTAAGCTAAAAGTTTCTTTTGTCGGCTTCTATCTTTTCCTTCAACGTTGATCTTCGAAAATTTGAATGCATTGTTATCGTCTGTCTTCTTAATTCTTGTTCTTTTATTGTTCTCTCTCCTTAATAATAGTTTTTCTCATATTCTCTAACGCTCTGTGGCTGCATTGGTTTGCTTAGAGTGAAATGATTAAAAAAAATACGTGCTTTAGATTAGTGATCAGCTGTTTTCTGGTAGTCTCGTGTAAAACAGATGAATTCGAAGTGTCGTTTTTTCCCCTTTCTTATTTGAACAGTTTGGAATGTAAAATATTATTTTAGAAGACCATGAATTACCGAGACAAACGTACAATTAATCTCCCTTTTTTTGTTTTTAATAAGGTGCACCAAATACAGGGCTCAAGAGCCACTCAAGTTGTAGGGTTAATGAATGATTTTTGCAAGGCTATTATCAGAATATATAGGATATATATCGGTTGATGAGGCGGGGTCAAGATTATAGTGGTTAGGGAAACATCCCCACAAGAGTGTGTTCCAAGGAGTGATAATTCTGGAGAAGAAGTTGTCTGAGTGGAAATTCCTCCAAACCAAAGGTTTACGAACAGAATGTGGCTTATTTGATGGCGCCGAGGGTTTATAAATGTGAAGGGTTGAACTTGGAGAACTAAGGAATGTAGATCGTTGAAAATTGGGTATAGTAATTGAGATAGAGTAGTGAGAAGTTAGCAACATTTTGTCTGTGGGAAAAAGGGTTGCAGAGTGGGAAATACACACAATGCCGCGTTATCGCTTTTGAATTCTGTCGAGATTGGACAGTATTTCCAATATCTTTGTCTTTTAATTGCGTGCCGATTTTAATAAGGAAAAGCGGCTAATATTAATTTTAACGTTTTCAAATTTTTAACTAATATTAATTAATTTTTCAAACTGGAAATTATAATTTCATATAGAAATAAAGTATGGATTTTAGAAATCAATATCCTCTTTCCTAATGACGCTAATGAAAACTGCTTCGGCATGAATATATATATATATATATATATATATATATATATATATATATATATATATATATATAATATAATTATAATATTTTTTGTTTAAAAATATGATTCCTTCGCTACATAAGAGTTCTCATGTTTCAAAACGAAGAAATAAACCATCCAAATAATTATTAAAATTAAGTTGAATTGAATTTGTTTAGTCGTTTCATCTTCAAACTTAAATTTTGTTTTCGGCTCAGAGACAATTTTTAAACATCTTCATATAGCGAAGGAATCATATTTTATAAATAAAAAATATATATATATATATATATATATATATAAATATATATATATATATATATATATATATATATATATATATTAAACAGCTCTGCTGATTAACATTAAGCACTGTTTTTTTCTTACACTACTCTCGTATACCGAGATATATTTACACATTCGATTATATATATGCGCTCTTCGGCAGAACTCGAACCTGCGTTCTCTCTTGGCAGAGGAAAATGTCGTTAGATCCAACGTCCTTTAAGCGAAATTCTTCTTGTTATGCTCTCTTGAAATTTGCATATCTGCTCAGTTTCGTATCCAAAGCAATTTTCTAAAGAAGTAATGTTTGAATCCTGCCGAAGAGTGCAGATTTTTCTTTAATAAGATTTCTCAAATATTAAAGCCGGTAGACGAAAGTAAATAAATATACTAATAAGTAAACGGGGCGTCTACTCAAATATGAGTATCCACTAAAATAACGTTTAAAGTGGAATACATCTCTCTCTCTCTCTCTAAATATATATATATATGTGTGTGTGTGTATATGTATATATTTATATGTATATCTATATCTATATATATATATATATATATAGAGAGAGAGAGAGAGAGAGAAAGAAAGAGAGAGAGAGAGATTATTTCTAGTTTGCAATCCATACACAATTCATTTATGCTTGCAATGATTGTTGCTTAACCCTGACATCTCGGTGATCATATAGAAATCGATACTGATGCCGTAAGTCACCGTGAAAACTTAATTTACTTCACCGATGTTACGCCGAAGACACTGACATAAATGAATAAAAAAAAAGCACGTATTCATTTCCCTTAAATGAACATTATCCGTTCTACCTCAATTTGCATCTGTCCTAAATCATTCTGAAGTTGACTGACTGACAAATCTTTAAGTTGACCCTTGAACTTTCTCAGATTATAAATCTCCAGTTACTCACACTAACATAACGGGAAATGTTCCTCACTACCCCTACGTATTGTTTTGATTGTTTTTTTTTTTCTCTTTTTTTTTCCATTTTATTTTGATCTCTTCAACCCTCGAGCTCACCACGCAAGAAGTACCCATCTAGGAATCCTCTTTGACTACAATTTCTTAACGTCAAAACTTCCTCGAGAAGAGATTCATTTTCTTCGGATCTCCAAAGCGAAACTCTCTCTATTCAATATGCTTTTCCTGTTCCGTTGAGAATTTAAAAGAAAAATAAGTCGTTAATCACATGAAACTCGTGCGAGCATTGTCTGTCAACTATTAATTTCTAATTTTTTCTTCATTATTTGCAATGAATTTCACGTATCCGCAACAACAACAACAACAATAATAATAATAATAATAATAATAATAATAATACGAGAGTTTTGAAAGACTATCGCCCCCACCCTCAAAAAATTAAATGAATAAATAATAAAAATTCTAATATTTGGCCATTTGTTCAGATTTTTGGAAGAGCGTCATGTCGAAACTACGCATGTTGTAATAATAATAATAATAATAATAATAATAATAATAATAATAGTGCTAGTTGTAGTAATAGTAGTAGGTTGATAGAAATTGCTAATTTTACTTTTTTACACTACTTTGATGGTAAGAAATGAATAAATAGGAATAATACTAATAATAGTCACAAAACTTGCTAATAATAATAATAATAATAATAATAATAATTGTAGCATTATACCCTAAAAATATATGTTTATAATAACAGCTTCACCCTCAATGACAACTTTAGAAACAATAACAGCAAAAATTAGAAATAAATTCTTATATATGTGTATGGCCATTTCATTTCCATTATGATGACGGTGATATAATTTAATAATTTTAATACTAACGACGGAAATTCTATTACTATTACTACTACTAATAGTAATCTAGGAGTATATGTTAAGTTAAACGAACTTAAGGCGAAGATAGACAAGACAATAGAATAGCAAGTGTTGAAGGTTGGTGCAGCCAAGTCGACTTGGGAGTCACATCTTGATACTTGGGAACGCCTTCAATCAGTGACAATCTGAATGGACTGAGTTACTGGACATGAAAATATTTCTAATTAGGATCCACTTGCAAGATTATTTATTTATTAATATCTAAACTTGTCACCGTATCGCGCACAGTTGGCACTGATACGTGTACCTTGTATATCATTTATTAGACTTGGTGACCTGATGCATATATTAGTTTTTTTATATATGAATTTTTCTATATTTCTACCCTAGCGTACCTTTTTGGCGTACTGACCATTCAAAATATGAAAAAAACTCGGTGAATGACGATATGTTGGCACAGAGAGTATAAGCGATGACATGATTGGATTGGTAAGTGACTCCATTTTGGAAGTATGTCGTAAATGTGGCTTCAATGTGAGAGACGATTGGTATGAAGGCAGAGGCAGTAGTAGAAAATGACAGTTGCAAGATATATGATTTCTTGGACCAGAAATATGATGTCATTGAAGGAGGAAGACCTGACCTGATAGATCTGAAAAATAGCCAGTGTCAAATTATTGATATTGCTGCTGCTATTACTATTGCTGATAGTACAAGAATTGATTCAAAAGAAACTGAAAAGTTTGAAGCATACCAAGATCTGGCTAGGGATTTGAAAAAATAATAGAACATATTAAGTAATTCCTGTAGTAATAGGTGCACTTGGAACACCACTTAAAATCTTCAAAGAGCGCCGAAGGAAAATTGTAATTTAAACCAAGATTGTAAACTTCCAGAAAACTGCTATTATTTATTCTGCTAGTATTCTATGAAACGTTCTTCAGTTGAGAGGAGTCGTTGATACCATGACTTAAGAACAGAATTTCTAATGACTACGTGTCCAAAATTAAGCAGGGTACTAAGAAGTAGAAAATATTGCTAGAACCAAGCAAAGAAGTATTAACATTACATGATATCTGTCCTGTATGGCAGTGAGTTCTGGACAATCTCGAGTAATCGACAATCTAGATTACTTACTTGAAGTAACAGAAATGAGGTTTTACAGAAGGATGCCGAGGATACCATTGACCAAAGATGTGAGTAACGACGAAGTTTTAGAGAAAATTGAAACAAAAAGGAAACTTATACTTAACACCAGGAAGAGACATTTGAGATTTTCTATGGAACATAATGAGGAAGGAATGCTTGGAAAATCTGATACTCACAGGATAGATTGAAGGCAAGAGAGACAGAGGAAAACAGCGCATGACATAGTGGACTTGAGTAAATGGATGGCGGAACATGGTTTAGGGGAAATAACAGAAAGACTAAATTTATTAAGAACTACAGATGACAGGCAATTTTGGAGAGGCATGATCGCCTACGTCATGAAGAGACACGGTATATAAGGAAGAATAAGACCTCAACGAACGACAACTTAATAATAATAATAATAATAATAATAATAATAATAATAATAATAATAATAAGGAGGAGGAGGAGGTGATTCTTAAGATGAAAAAGTAACAATAATTATAAATGATGAGGACTCACCAAGTTATTTAAATTAATAATATACGTGGAAAAGGAAAAAACGAATAAAAAAAACTATGACAGTCGTAATAAAAGCAAAAAGATTTCAAGTCAAAAATTAACAATGAAACTCGAATCGTACATTATTGTTCAATGTAATCGATTTGAATCCGTCTGAATTTATTTCAAATGTAGCCTATGGCATAATACTTCATCTACGGGTTTGTGCACATGGCAGCCTGTTACCATTAAGCATCATTCCGTATGTGCCATCAATGACAAACTACAATTATTGCTTTTTTATGTAATTGTCCGTAACCGTACACTCGGCCACAACTATTATTTTAATACATGATATTTATGAAGCAAAGAGAAAGTAAAGTCTATGCATTAAGATTTTAATAGAGGTTTTTAGAAATAAAATATAATACCCAAAAGAAAAAGAAAAACTATAATAAAAAATATTTTCTCTCATAATAAAAATATCTATGAAAAATATATAAATTCTTAATAGTAGTTACTTTGTTCAATGGAAAACTTAAAATATTTTGGACCCAATGATCAAATTGGTTCGATGACTCGTTTGACCATCAAAGGAAAAAATATATCATACTCTTCTTTTTACTTAGAAATTCAACAATATCAACATGATAAATCATAAAAAAATGTTAGGTGTCGCTCATCAGTTAACGATATTCGCAAATTATTGTTTAGAATGTTTAATTTACTTTTTCTTTTTGATGAAAGAGACAAGGATTGTAAAGTTGAAAGTACACTTCTAGATGGAAATGTGAACGTATCTGTCTATATTTATGAGATGAGATTTTATGTACACTATTTACATTATTCGGACTATTCTCCTCACCTTTGTCGCCATATTTATTACAACGTTTCGGCCGTTGTACGCTCCGGCCTTCTTCAGGTGGTTGGAATGTCGAACTGAACCCTTTATTTCGCTCACTGGGGTAGACTGTTCTAGTTCCACGTGCCATGTTTAATGGATGTCAGTTATCAGTTATCTCCTGTTAATTCCCCTCTCCAAGTTCTCCCCTGCCTTAACCGGGTATTGAAACATGCAATGATAACAGCAAAATTTGCAATATGAGCACTGGTAAAAAATGATTGCTGAAGACATTAGGTTTATAATACCCAGAAATTCATACACTGATGTCCTCAAGGACACATGGCACAGTGGATAAAGGTGTTAGCTAGATTCAGTGACAGGACCCAAAGAGTGTGAGAACTTGGAGAGGGAAATTAACAGAAAATAACTGATAACTGACATCCATTAAACATGGCACGTGGAACTAGAACAGTCTACTCCAGTGAGCGAAATAAAGGGCTCAGTTCAACATTCCAACCACCTGAAGAAGGTCGGAGCGTACAACGGTCGAAACGTTGGCGACAAAGATGAGAACAATAGTCCGAATAATGTAAATAGTGGAAATATGAAGTACATTTTTAGATGAAAATGTGAAATACATTCTTAGATGAAAATGTGAAGTACAATTTTAGATGAAAATGGGAAGTAAACGTTTAGATGAAAATGGGAAGTAAATCTTTAAATGGAAATGTGAAGTACATTCGAAGTTTTAACGCTCTTTCTCTGACAACAATAAAAAAGGTCCATATTTACCTGCTAGTATTCAAATATAAAATAATACTGTAAAGTTCTAGATTATATATTTCAAGATCTGCAACCACAACCGATATATATAGAAACGAACGAAGTAAGTAAGAATATTATAAGTACTTCGTAGAAGTAGTGTAGTTCTTGAAAAGATAAGAAAATATTGTTTTTATACTGAAGTTTACACAATCCAAAGTTCGAGAACCGTTTAGGGTAGAGGTTTAATTTCATAATGCTTATGATGTGTGTGATATGAGTGAAAGAAGAGCTTGAGGGAATTGAAGATTATATGGATAAGAAAGTCCGTGATTGATTCTTGATTTGAAGAAGTTAAGATTATAGTGTTATAGGAACTATCCATGCCGGTGATTATTCTTGGGAAAAAGTTGTCTTGGTGGAACTTTCATCGGATTATAAATTTGAATATAAAGTCGTAAATATAAATCTGTTAGTTATTTTTTGGTTATACTAATAACATCCATAAGGACGCTACTACAGTGTATGGTTGTGTCTTCCGGAATCTTGATGACCAGAGCCTGGAAGCTGATCACTCATCTGACATAACTTTCACTACTCATTTTTGTTGGGATAGAGTTTAGCTTGTTTTATTCAATACCTTCAAAACAAAGATTGTAACGTTTCATTATCACTGAATAGACTCTAAATTTTCTCCAGTCCGATAAACGGTTGTAATCTTAATGAGGCTCCCTACTTTGAACGTCAATTGGGACTCATTCTCAGTCCAGACCGCAACTCGGAAACATACATAAAAGTAGGTATAAAGTAAGTATTATACCAGTAT
The DNA here is from genome assembly GCA_903632075.3 of Acanthosepion pharaonis. Taxonomy (NCBI): domain Eukaryota; kingdom Metazoa; phylum Mollusca; class Cephalopoda; order Sepiida; family Sepiidae; genus Acanthosepion; species Acanthosepion pharaonis. Next base: position 4,130,420 of record CAHIKZ030004034.1, on the reverse strand, counting down.
TATATTGATATGGTAATTTTGTAAGCGTAGCTTTGATGTTGCATAAAGCCGAAAGTATGGGGCCCCCTATTCAGTCGTAATTGTTCTAGCGAGACAAGCTTGCTATTATACCACGCCAAGGTGCTCCAAATAATCTAAGCCTAGCTTAGATGTGGCACACGACCGAAAGCGTGGAGCACACAGTGATGAAAGAACTCACCACTCAGTCGTAATTGTTCTAGCAGGGCAAGCTTCCAAAACATTACACTACACCGAGGTGCCTCAAATAATCTAAGCCTAGCTTAGATGTGGCACACAACCGAAAGCGTGGAGCACCTAGTGAGGATCGAACTCACTACTCAGTCGTAATTGTTCTCGTGGGACAAGCTTTCTAACCATTAAACTGCGTCGAAATACCACAGTACTATATTGATATGTTTGCATAATCAATACAATAAGTTTTGGTTTTTATTGCTGTATACCTACTTTTGTCCCCCCCCTCCGCTAAAGATTATTGGAAACTGACTCCGGTCATGAACTACCTTTACAAGAATCAGATCAAATCAGAATTGGAGTAGAGTTGCCCAATCTTCATTCTCTTGCCTTACAGGAGTTCAGAAACTTTTACGCGGCCTTGTGGGTGATGGATTGTTTCCCATCCTACAATCCTTTTCCTCATAGACGAAAAGTTGCTAGTATTTCTCTACTCTATCGCTATTTTCATGGCAGCAGTTCAGACGAGCTACATTTCTTAGTTTCGCCAGTTCAGTTATTAAAAACTAGGGCTTGCTATGTCACGTACGCAGGATCGACTCATTCAAATTCCCTTCGTATTCCATTGGTAGAGAAATTTCTACTTAGGCAACTTCCCCGATCACGACGATCATAACCTCTTCAAGTCTAGAGTCAGCCGTTATCTATCCTACATATCCTTATAATATGCATGTCATGTTTCCACCTTTTATACACATACAACAACCTCATTCAGTGTTATATAGGAATAAAGTGTCGCTACCGACATTGGAGTTTGAACACGGATCGCTAGAGAGCAAACACAGGCAATCCCATTTTGAATACGTAGACCACGTGATCGTCAAGGAAATGTATATATGGGAATTAGTGTGACATCTAAACGATCACTATTTCTAGTCTATCCTCTATTATTATACGGATCACTTTTTCTACACTATCCTCTATCTCTATACTATTTTCTATATTGATCACTATACTATTCGGTGGTTACTTTTCAAGCGAGAATTATCGTATAAGTACTATTAGTGCGAGTGTTATTCGAAGGCGTTTGACACCAGTATTGTTCAACAGCGTATTTTAGTTGTATCTGCGATTACAAAGTCTCTACTACAACGAGCATCACGAAAGTGACAACGAGTATTCGTTGACATTACAAAAGTGGCAACGAGTGTTCGTTGACATCACAAAATTCAGTAACAATCTATCTTGAGCAACAGAAACCCCCTGATGCTAAGAACAATTCGTCCTAAAATGTCGATTATATTTCATTTCAAAATTTGACACTGTTCAGCTGTCGGTACGGACTTGATTTCTTCAGCTCAGGAGTTCTTAATAAAATGAAATATCGCGTATCTAAAACGGTATAAACATGACAGTAATTAAAGAGAAAACGTGAAATGTTAATATGTGTCAAGTTTAGAAAACGAACGATGAGAGTAATGAATATTGTCAGTGTAGGTCGCTGAAAGCAACTTACAAATCGAGAACAAAAATGACTGATAGACTCAAGTTGTTAGTGAGCGACACAATCAATTGGAATTACGATTCATGTAAGCCGAAATTCTTTGGTGAAACCAGTAAACGAAAAGAGCGCATATATACGTAAGGAATTAATAGATTTCATTTTTAATCATTGTTTCTGATTGCTTAAACGTTATATTTTAGTGGATACACGAGTTTTTATAGACGCTGTCAGTTACATTTATCGGCTTGTGTATTTGAGATTTACAATAAAGATGTGTCCCCCACCCCGGCAGGTATTCAAACCTGTGCCCACCTTTCTCCTTACAGACGGGGGACGTAATGTCATGCCTTGGCGTATGTATATTTATTATTACCATAAATGTTATGTTTAGTGGGTACATGTACTTGTGTTTTTTTTTTCGGCAGAGAAATCAATATCTACCAGCCTATAGATCTAGAAGTCCTATTAAAGAAAAATATATCTCCCAACAGGGATCGGAATTTTATTACCCTTTTCAATCAGCGAAACCACTTTTGAGACAAGTGTACCTTAACAATTAGGCCACGGGAAGATATCTCAAAACAAATTCCTGTATTTTATTGATTATTGATTTCACTGTTTTATAACATGCAAAGTTGAAAACTGTAGTAGTTCCCTGTCATCGGTCTTATAGGAAGAAACATGGACTCTGAACCTGGAGAAACATGGAAGCTAAACCTGGAGAAACACGGAAGCTAAACCTGGAGAAACACGGAGTCTGAACCTGAAGAAACACGGACACTAAACCTGATGATACACGTGCTCTATACCTGAAGAAACACGGACTCTAAACCTGATGATACACTGGATTTATACCTCAAGAAACACGGACACTAAACCTGAAGAAACACGGACTCTATACCTGAAGAAACACTGGCTCTGAACCTGGAGAAACACGGACTCTAAACCTGAAGAAACACGGAAACTAAACCTAGAGAAACACGGAAGCAAAACCTAGAGAAACACGGACTCTAAACCTGAAGAAACACGGACTCTAAATCTGAAGAAATAACCAACTGAAATAGTGTGATGCTAATGGCACTGAGTAAAAGAAAGTGCTCTCAAAACTGTTTTTTTTTTTATATTTAATCCAGGCAGCTGCGTTCATTTGGAAAATGCATGAATCCCCACTCCACACCAAGTTAAAAGTCTTTTATCTCTGTAAGGCAGTTCAATTTCGGCGTCGGGTTAGCAACATGGCCCAGTTGTTACCACTTGTTACTGAAACCGACGCAGTATTACTTTATGTAATTGTGGTCTGATGTTCCACAAAGAGTATGCAGGAGTAAACAAACAAATAAAAATCTCAAATGTTAGAGAAGAAAATGAGGCGAAAATATCCGACATGAATAGTTTCTGATAAGAACTTCTCATCACAGAGGTATCGTGTTTATAAATGCTCTTAGCTGGTTTCTGTGATCTTTGTATGCATTACTTTTGAGAAAATTTGGATGTGCTTATGGGTTGGAAAGACATGTCAGGACAAAAAAACTATTTCTTGATTATTTAATTAGAAATTTTCCAAGTTGTTCTCTGCGCACTATTTCCATTGGTTTGAAACGTTTCGATACTAACTTTGCGTACATTACTTTTCGATGAGAGGCAAATGAAAAGAAAAAAATATGGGCCTAAAACAGTTAAGAATTTAATAGAAGCGTTGGTTATTGAAACGTGTTTGTATGTTATTTATAATTTTTTTGTCGATTGTTAGGTATATAGGAAAAAAATTCAGGATTCTGGAGCCAACAATGTCAGTACAATAACATATTATTTAATTATACATTGACCATTATTTGAAATTACTTCTTCACATTAGCAGTGAGCTGTCGATGCATTTTAGTATATATATATATATATATATATATATATATATATATATATATATATATATATATATATATACTATCGAGTGCTAGTGTTAATAAAATAGTGCTCGATGTAGAATAAAAATGTTTTAAATTACATCTTAATAATAAATATACATTTTTCTTCACCGGTTGCACAACTCTATGCTTCATGGACAAAGCAATCTTCAGGTGGGGGATTGAAAACTTTCAAGGAATGGTAAGGAAAAAATGTATGTTTATTATTAATCAATATATATATATATATATATATATATATATATATATATATATATATTGTTATGGGATCTTACTCATAATGGACTATTCCATACGTGATACATACTGCGCCTCAAGAGGAAGCAGAGAGTTCAGCCTGAAGTCGGGCGACCGGGTAATCGGTTGAACTCTCTGCCTTCGGGCGGGGAGGAACCCGAACAAGGCTACGCCGAAGTCACTTTCGGGGAGGTAAACCGACCCTGAGCCAGTTTATACGGGTTCAAAGGGCATATTTTTGTGGGTGGGTGACTAAATACTGTTCCGTCTGAAGTCTGGAGTGAAGTCCGTCGGGAGTCTGTCAGAGCGAGCGAGTCAGTCAGTCGAGTCAGAGCTAGTCCGAAACAGTGTCGCGTTCAGACAATTACTACTAAATCTGATTGTTCGTACTAACACTTTCTACTTATATATTCCTGTTTGTAATATATCTGTGTTATTCCATATCCGTGTTCGAGTTCTTCTTTATTGGTTCTACCTTGGACTATCACCGTGGTACAAGGAATCGGACCATAACACACACACACACACACAGACACACAGACACACACACACACACACACACACACATATATGTGTGTGTGTGTGTGTGTGTGTGTCTGTGTGTATTCAGCGCCTAACTCGGCAAATAATTTTTTTTGTTCAATTCCCTAGTTTTGTATATTTTAACACCAGTTGTTGAAATTAATTTTTCTTTTCAACCACTTAGTTTTATTTGCCGACGATATTATTTTTTCTGAAGATGTGTCGGCCTGAAGGTACCTAAAATTTTAATCGTTGTAATACTTTGTATCCTTTTTTATGAATAAAATATGATCCCTTTTTTAAAGACCATTTTATCCTGGTGGGGCAATAATAATCTGCTTATATATATATATATATATATATATATATATATATATATATATATATATATATATATATATATATACTATAAACGCTACTTTTGTACGCAAATGGATTTGTTTCACCACGTTGGTTCTTACCGCAAGACAACAATATTACTTCTAAAGAAATATACATCTTCGTTGGAACCCTTTGCTCTCTCTTCATCTGTTTATCTCTCTCTTTCTCTGTCTCTCTGTCTCTCAATATATATATATATATATATGTATATATATATATGATAAAGATATAATTTTAAGCTATGCTATATTTAAGTGGATTTTCGCATGGTTTAATAGATAGCGGTTTGGAATTGGAAAGTTTAGTTCATTACATTCTTTTAAGCGCAAATACTCTTGGAAAAGGTATGAATCCTTCTCTTCTTTCGCCAGCTATAGGTTAAATGACAAGGCATACTGGGCTGTCTAGTTCTGGTTGTCAACCAGTCTAGGAGAATTTCAACTCTGAATTCAAAATTGTAACAATTGTCCATGGCCCCTGACCGTCAGTAATGAGGATGAGAGGAAGACAAAAAAAAAAAATGAAGATAAGTATACAAGGAAATTTAATTTGCGCAAGTGTTCCTGTTTCTAAAAAATAAGTTAACTATTTCCTCGAAAGAAAAAAGGCATGTGATGCAAATAAAAAAACAAGTAGACATCTAGATATTATATTTAAAGCACAATGGAAACTGAATTGTTTTTCTCTTAAATCTGAAAACTAATTAAGCGAAGTACAGTTTTATCGGAGTTCGTATGCATCTTCGCAGTTTTTATGTAAAACTGTTTTTGTTTTACTCTAATGCAATTGTTTGGGTATGAGTAACATTCGGGAGGACCCTCAAACTTGGCAGACACTCATTTCCTGTTTAAACCGTTCAAACGAAAAGCAGATTTGAGTGATAAATAATTATTACCTGATAGGTAGAATAAAGCAGAATGTCCATCCCAATAAATGCCCGACACAAAGACTCGCTCGTTGTCCATTTGTGACGTTGATGATGTGTACGAACTGGAAGAACCAAAAGACCGCGTAACATTGCCACCACAGTGACACTGAGTACCAATTTGTGCATTGGCTTCAACTTACCAGTGGACAGTCTGTAGACCAGAATGATCAGAACCAAGAGATTGGTCTGAATTACACTGTAAGTGGCCGCCAAATAAGTGTAAAAATAATCTTTCCAGGCCAATGATTCAAAATATTCCATGAACATCTGAAAGTAGAGAATTAGGAGTATAAAAAATTCGGAGTATAGATATTTATTAAGCAAAATTTAGTTTGATAGAAGAGTAAAAAAAAAAAAATCTGTTGCGCTAGAAAATTAAAAATTTAAATAACGACTTTGACTGTGCTTGAACATTCACCGACCACTGGGGCCAATTGTAAAAAATGTATATAACTCATCGACACGCATGCGCGTGCACACACACACACACACACACATATATATATATATATATATATATATATATAAACTAAAAATATAGTTTTAAGGTATGAGGAATCAGAGTGAGGAAAAATCTGATAGACACAGGACCAATTGAGGGAAAGAGTGACAAAGGAAACAGCGCATGACATAATTGATAGGCTTGAGTAAATGAATGTCGGAACAGGGTTTAGGACAAATAGCAAAAAGATAAAAGTTAGTAAGAGCTATAAGGGACAAGAAGTTGCCGAAGGCCATGATCGCCTACGTCCCGAAGAGACACGCCATGTGTGTGTGTATGTGTGTGTGTATGTGTGTGTGTATGTGTGTGTATGTGTGTGTGTATGTGTGTGTGTGTGTGTGCGTATTATCATTTTCACGAATATGAAAATTTGAAATTTAGAAGATATTAGACAGCAGAAAAATATACGTGTTTAGTGTATAAAAACTTATGAAGATGAACAAAATACATCTGTAATATTTAAATGAACTGAATCCTAAATGTTTCATTAGTGTAAATACATAAAACTAATTTCTTCACCTAATCCTTTTTTATCAAAGTAATATTTTAAATGGTAATGGTAACATTAGTCGTTTCCTTATAAGGAAACATTCAGCATTCATTGACCAAGCAACCAGTGGTTTTGAAATATTTCTCTTAAAACAAATTTGCAGGAACATAGTTTTCCCAAGCCCCGTAACTGGTATTTCTCTTTCCAGTTACTTCTTAACCATTTATTTAAAGTAGTGTAGAATATCAACATTTTGATGATGACATTATTTTCTCTTCTCTTTTCTTCGAGTAAATAGTTTATCACTTTTGAAATTTTTTTAAAAATCAATTAATCAACAGTCGATTACTATCACCTGAAGAGGCACAACACAGTGTCGAAACACGAAAGCTATTGTTTAGCGATTTCAAAAGGTTTTTGTTCTATTCTCTTATAATAATAATAGTAATGTGTGTGTGTGTGTGTGTGTGTAAAGAAGTAATGGAAACTGTTCTTTTTTTGCAATTCATCCTGAGAAAACACAGCATGAGAATTACAGAATTGAATTTCCTGCACTTTTCAACTGCCCAAAGATTATACTATCGCCGACAAATAAACAGTCCTTTCACTCGAAATTTTAAGTCGCGGTAAAAATAGTGAAATTTAAGTATCTCTTAATATATTTTATATATATATATATATATATATATAGTTGTGGACATAATTATTCGCCTCCGCTGAATATTTGCATATTTTCTAAGAAAAAGTGAATATTTGCAAGTACTTCTTGATAGTTATAGGTTTTTCTAAAAATTAGTGTAGTCCAAAATTATTCGTCCCCCTTTATGGAAATTATGAAATAATTTTGCTCTACGGCAATTGTAATGTCTTTTTTTTTTCTTAATTTGACATTTAATACAAACATTCTTTGAAAATGAAATAGTATTGACCTGATTCTACAAAATTCTAAAAGGTAACGAAGAAGGCAATATATAAGTGCCACGTACCTCGACAAATCATTCGTTCTGCAACCATGGCGAATATGGTGGAACTTGACAAGAAGCTCCGAATGAAGATAACTGATGCGTACAAACAAGGTGATACATACACAATACTTTCCAAGCGTTTAAATGTTCCTAGATCGACAATTCGTAGCAATATCAAGAAGTAAAACGATACTTATTGTCATGAGAATAAATTAAGGACTGGCAGAAAACGGTTAATTTCTGAGTGAATGGAAAGGAAAATTGTTAGAGGTGTTTCGAAGAATCGTCACTTAACGACAAAAGACATTGTCAATGACATAAAGACAACGAGGGTTGAATGTATCGACGAAGAAAATCACTAGATGCTTTTATCGAGCATGATTTCGAGCTTGTCACCCAAGGAAAACTATTTTGCTAAAGGCGAAACACCTAAAATGCAAATTAGCTGATGCTAGAAGCCATCTTGTTTTATGGTCAGATGAAACCAAACTAGAATTATTTGCTACCGTTATGTATGGAGGAGAGCGAAATCAAAAATTCCCTCCCTGCTATTAAGCATAGTGGCGGGAGCATTCTGCTCTGGGTTTTTTTTTTCTGCTTCAGAGAACTAGTGAAAGCACAGTTTATCATAGGTAAAGACCAATATTTTGGACAATTTTTAAAAAATAATATGAAACAAAGTGCACAAAAATGTTTTGGGGGTGTCACTGGACGTTCAATGACCCGAAACACACAACACGAATTATCACAAAATACTAAGATGACAGCAAAATTAAGATATTGGCGTACCCTGCACAAAATTCATTGAAAATTTATGGCCATATTTGAAGAAAAAATTAAGAGACGTCCTTCAAATTTCGAAGAACTACAAGCTATTGACAAAGAAGAATCAATCAAAATACATACCAGTGTGTGTAGAGATCTTGTAAGGAACTATAAAAAATGATTAAAGACAATAATCAAGAATAAAGGTTACACAATTGATTATAGATTTTTTTGTATTATTGTTTGACATTAAAATAAATATTTTGTTTTAGTCATCACTGCACATTCTTTCAAATCCATTCTTTCAACATTTGTGAAAAATGCACATGAAGTTTCTATGAAAATTTGAGTAATTACAAATTTATTTGGAATTGTGGAAGGATGGGTAAATAATTCTGTCCACAACTATATATATATATATATATATATATATATCCGATGCGATGAGAAGAAAGTAATCTATAAATCACAGCATTAATCCAAAAGAGGGCTCGATACCGATAGTAGAGCGATATTTATTTATTTACTATAATTTTATCACATAGACAAAACCATTTTACTCACTACAAAGATGCAACTTCGTTTCAGTGCCTTCAGAGATAAATATGAATAACCATTTTCGGTTCTTACCCGTCGAAGTGCAGTTGAAATGCACTGAAACGAATTTTTGTAGTGAGTAAAATGGTTTTGTCTATATAATAAAATTATATAAATAATAATATATATATATATATATATATATATATATATATATATATATATATATTATTTGATTTGATATCCTCTCCGACTGTTTCGGCGTGGTGAAGGTCATATTTCAGTTTCAACCGGTAGCTTAGACATAATAGTTTCCTCAGCACATGAACTTTTCCAAGCAACACTGCCACTTGTGTATTCTCAATGATGTCATCGATAAGGCGTCACGCGAGTCAGAAAGATTTCGGGTATATTATTATTATTATTATTATTATTATTATTATAGTCGCATTAGTAAATTGCGTAGTCTTATTTTTTATTTGTTAATATATTATTTATGGATAGATTTTGCTTTTTAACCAAAATGAAAACGCGCTAGGAAAAATTTTCGTGCATATTTGCACTTAGCAATTATCTATTTATTATTATTATCTTTTTTATTAAAATAGATACTGATCTTCAAATGTAGCTCCTCATAGTATAATCTGCAGTAATTTTAACCAGTTTTATAACTAGTGGCCTTCTAAAAAATACTTTACTAACGAAATATTATTATTGCCCATATATATTTAGAAAACTGTTGTGCTATTTTTATATATTAATATGTAATTAAACATTTTATGATTAAAATAGATTTGCTTGAATGGCCGTCCCGACGGCGTAAAAATAACTTGAGCGGCTTCCTCAACTTCCTCAAATTTCAGAACATTGACATGTTTAATACGAAATAAAAACAAAGCAACAACTGTAACCACGAGTGCTTTTCCATTACCTTATGCTAGTCATGGAAATATCAAAAGCGCATGCGTCAAATCAGTGTATTCGACAGATTCGGTTCATTGAGGTTTATTCAGCGTGAAAATGAACCTCCGGAAATTAGTTTACCGCTTAAATGGTAACAGAGCAAAGGAAAGATTAAAAAAAGAAAAAGAAAAGATATTTGATTTTAAACATGTTAATCATTTTTAACTTCTGAAAGTATATACTTGAAGAATCTGGAGGGGTCTGTTCAGGAGGAAATATATTTTATGGGTTGAGTTTCGTTTCCCGTAGTCGAGCCGAATATGTAACTAAATACTGTTCCGCTTCCCATTTAACTGGCTGAACCCGTGGAAATTTCACATGTACGTGATTCTCCAGTGCGAACTTAGGCAGGCAGATGACATATTATGACACTATTCTACTAATTCCATAAAGAGTTACAATAACTTGAAAACCTTAAATCAGTTTTTTTTTCTGGGCTATTTCCGCCCAGGAAGTAGGTGATCATGGCTGTCCACAACTCCCTTTTCTTTATTATTTTTGAATTGCCATGTATTCTTAGGAAAGGTAATGGTTTTCTCTCCATGTTTTAGATTTTTATTCGCTTAAACTAGTTGCTATTCAAGACTAGAAAGCCCAGTTCACCTTCTAATTTAATCCATAATCTTAATGATTTTCAGTTATGTGTCATGCATGATACACGCATGAGCGATCATGTATCTTTCAATACATGACTGACGAGGCAGATTTTTTCCATTTCTTTCTGTGTTAGACCAGTTATATATATAAAGCCATCCAAGGCTATAGAGCCAGGTCTATCCTATTTGCCCATAGCTGGTGGGTGGAGAAGAAGAGGTATTAACACGTAAGGGAATGTAATGAAATTCGAACTCGGCTCTCCGATTCCTCAATCCGCGTCGCTATCCATTTCTCTACCGGTTTCTCTCCTTAGTTTTTAATTATTTGAATTAGTCATATATTTCTTTTTGTTTTATTTTTTTTTCAAATATTGCGACGCTAATCTCATTTGAAACAATTAAGTAGTTTAAATCACTGCTTCTTTTATTATCTTGTCAACAAATAATTATTTTTATTTTTATTAGGGATATTAAATTCACAGAAGAGAAATAAAAAGAAAATGTAATACCATTTTTCATTCTGTACGCTGGGAACAGTCAAGCAATACTTGAAGAAAAAATGATAGAGTCTTAATCTTAAAGTGACCATTATCATGTTAAGCAATTCTTCAGCAAAAAAAACAAAAAACAAAAAAAAAAATTTGCTTTTAAAAAATGGATTTAAATAATTGTTATATAAAATTGTCACCAATCAGCTTTCTTACAAATGATACAAAGATTATTAAAATAAAATTATACAAACGTCCATGATTTGTAATACATGAATTATGGAACGCACATCGCCTTCCTTTCGAAAATAACCGGAAGTACTTATTAAAATGGAATGTAACTATCACAGAATATGTTAAAGTTTTCATAGTCGTAAGTTAATTTAATGAGTCAATATTATTAGAAACATATAAGTGATTAATTCAAAATATTTGCAAACATGAAAAAAACAACCGTCAGAAATTTCTACTTGCGTAGTGTGCAACAAAATCATCAACTGGATTAAAAAGACTAAAAAACTCAAGCCATCATGACCGAGGGTTTGACCGTACTGACTTTGTTCAAACTGTATGGATCTTTTTTTAGGAAGCGCATGCGCAAACATTTAAGGTTAATAATTATTTATCTAAAACGAAGAATAAACAAATACATATTATGTGAATTTTTGTTCCTTAATTTAAATTTATATTTATGTATATATCCATTCTTTATTTAAAAGCAATATTTTTGTAGTCTCCACCCCCAAAAGTTTTCTTTTCGTATGCAAAACACTTAAATCCAATAACTGTAAAAGTCAGGAATTGATTTGACACTATATCACTATTATAAACCCCCGCCTAAATCGATTAAAAATCATTTTCGATTCTGACAAGGAAGATCTAAAGAAAAGCAATCTGTCAGAAATATTTCCCCATAAATGTTTTCCCTATTTTTACGAGTGGACCACTATATTTATGTAGTTCCAAAATCCGTATACATCTGAGCTGTTATTTTAAGACTATCTGAAACTCGCCATTGGCTCACCAATTCACTATCTATAATTCCACCACACAACGTCAAACTATTATCACTTTGTTGACTCCTCAACCTGTGAAGGCTTTTTGCACCAGGAGCCATCCACCTTTTACTCCACGTCCCTGACTCATTCATAGTAGCAAGGAATTGGTCGGTGAAAAGAAGTTTTGAAAAATCGGTTGCATATATTCTGTTGGCCATTTAAATCGATTTCATTATATGTCTGTTTTAAGCAAAACAAATAAAGTCCTCAACTTACTCTTATTTGACTGACATTGGTGTCATCCAGGTTCTTTAACGAATTTCTTTATAGTTTGATGGCACCTGTTGATCATTTTGCAATTTCCGACGTTCTACAAGTTCTGAAGTTATTACCATTTTTCTTAATCCGTCAAATCGGACATAGGACCCACTCATTTTAAAGTTTCAAACTAACATTTAGGAAATTCCATAATTAATGGCTACATTTTGTTTCTATCTACGCCGAAGCAAGCAGCACTCATCCAAATTGAACAGATAGATGCTCTTAGCACGCAGCAAACAGGTATTTAGAGTCCAATAAGGGTTTATTTCATTTATGGATAAAGCACGAAATGGCCAATGATACAGTTTATATACATATGTGTGTCTTCAGAAATCTATCTATCTATCTATCTATCTATCTATCTATCTATCTATCTATCTATCTATCTATCTATCTATCCCAGTCTGTTCCTATCTATCTATCTATCTATCTATCTATCTATCTATCTATCTATCTATCTATCTATCTATCTATCTATCTATCTATATATGTGTGTGTATATACAGAATTTTTAGAACTTTAGACACGCACATTTATCATTAATAATATAAACTGAAAAAAAAAAAACTCATATAGCAACTGGAACTTATATATTTAACGTCGATAAGCTGAGATTTTCTAACTACTGGAATTTATTTTACGTACACATAGCAAGGGCGAAAGGAATGTCCGAGGCGAGAAATTTAAAGGAAGTTTCTTTTACTCAGAGGATAAGGTGTCATTAACAAAAACCACGAGAAGCTTGTTTGGAATGTAGCCTGTCTTCAAAGTTAGACGTCACAAACTTTGATTTCCCTGTGAGGAGAGTGCAGAATGTGAATAATCCTCTTGTAAAGTGAACTAAACATTACATATAATACTGTTTTGTTGACGATCTCATTAAATGATAAGAGAAGAACTAAGATGTGGGGGGAAAGAAAAATAGGAAGAAAAGAAAAATTGAAGCACACCCCCCAACATAAACACATGCACACGGAAACACGCTCTCTCTCTCTCTCTCTCTCTCTCTCTCTCTCTCTCTCACACACACACACACACACACACAAACGTGCGTACGCAAACTCCGAAAAAGGGTAAATAAAAAACGCCCTTATCGATAGCAAAAATAGGATGAATACAACAAAAAGACAGTCTTGTTTCGAATAAAAACATTGCATGATTATTTCAATGTTTCTATTATTCTTTCTTGGTTAATGGAGAAAAAATATTTTTTGTACATCTAAGAATGTCACGCTAAAAATTTTCGGTAAAAAATGCGATAAAGTCACTTTCTTGCAGAAGTATTCTGAGAAAAAGACGGTATTAAACATCGTTTAGGAAGTGTGTTTGATCAGATGGGAAAGCAAATCAGGCAGCGTGGATGGAGGAATTTTTATTGATTCAGTTATCAATCTTTCATTGTTGAATTTTAATATTTATTTTCTAGAAATACTGACGCTGTCGAGAGATTTAACAGCAAAGTATAAGCAAAGGAAGAGAAATAAAAGAAACGGATAGAAAAAAGCCTTTTCAGATATTGGATAGTTCGCTATGTTTATAATGTATTTAAAAAGGTTTATCCATTTCCCTTTCTATTATTAATGAATGCTCCATCGAAAAATGGAAAGAGAATAGAAAATAAAATATAATTAAAAAAAACGAAAATAAATAAAAAAAACAACAAAAAAAGCAATTTAAAAACGAAAGTTGTCCGGGTTCAATATTTGGGAGTTAAAAGAAACTGGATACAGCATCGTGGTAATTACATTTTGAAGAATAGAACAACATCACTATAAACACACAAGAAACCGATTGGGGTCTGGCGCTAGAGTTAGCACCATCATCAGCAGCAGCACATTTATGTCTCTTTAGTAGTAGTTCTGAAGATGAGACAAAGTGAAGAAGAAATTATTTGGTTTGTTTTCTTACCATTTTGCTTGCGGATAACTTGTTGCTACAGAACCGAGCTGATGTTTAGTCGTGATCCGGTTTGCTTTCCGACACCCGTAAAAAGAGAATGACTTAAAATGTTTCGCCGAGAAAGAGTGTAAACGATGTAGCTCTTGTGCGGGAACTTTAGTTTAAGTGGCTAATGATTTCAGACAAGTGTGAGTCCCAAATCAAGCGCACACGCCCAAAATCATCGACGGATACATTCACGCATGCGCACAGATAAAAAACCAGAACATCTAAAAGGGACACACACACACACACACACACACACACACACACACACACACATACATATATATATATATATATATATATGTATACAAACATACATACATACATACATACATACATATATATATATATATATATGAAATTGTGCATTTGGGTAGTAAATCTCACTTTTATACAAGTTTCATTAAAAATCCATCTGCAACATACTCGTTGATATTACAAACATAATAGCTCCACTCACATGTAAAAAGGCTAAAAAATAAAGGAAGTATTATTAATAAAAAAAATCAAATATGAAAACGGCCAGAAGTTGCTGACCGTGTTTAGAAAATAAAACATTTCTAGATCTCTAGATACATACATAAAAGAATACATACATTCAGTTAAAAGTAAAAATAATATCATCCTTAATAATAGCTAAACGTATAGCTGAAAGCGTTCGGGCATACAAAACATTCGGATAATTTCTACATAAGCTATGTACAGAAAATGAGAAAATTATGAAAACACAAGAAAAATTAAATAAAATTGTCATTCGTTTGTAATGAAACTTTCATCTATCTATCTATCTATCTATCTATCTATCTATCTATATATATATATATATATATATATATAGGCACATGTATCCAAAGTGCGTATCCTGTTTACTTTGTATGCATTAAATCTGTCAACAGATACGCGTTATACATCCCAAATCCAACATTCCAAACGTATATCCTACCTGCCTTTAATCTTTCTTAATGCAGTGTGTGTGTGTGTGTGTATGTGTGTGTTTGTGGTTATACATCTTTCTTATCTAACGGGATCTTTCTTATTTCACAATTGATTACTCAAGGGTTCACTACATGTTATAGTGAAAAAAATCTTATATATATATATATATATATATATATATATATATATATATATATATATATATGAAAGTTCACTTCTTGTCATAGTC
>CAHIKZ030004034.1:4065000-4110000 GCA_903632075.3 Acanthosepion pharaonis | reverse complement strand
GCTAGAAGACGTGTGTACTAGGCAAACAAGACCATTATATACAAATGTGCCTGAATGAAAACTGGCATACTGGAAAGGCTAATGAACCTGAAATGATAAAACAAATTAATTTTTTAATTTAACAAATTAACTTTTTCATGGCAGTGAACTTAGTAAAGATTTTACGTATAAAGAACTACAATTATCATTCATACTTACTAAACTTGACTTCATTTTTCGCGTGAGTAAAATGCAGAGAACTCACTACAACAGGGTTTTCAAATTAGGGTGGGTGGAACCCCGCAAAACGGGGAATTTTCAAGTTTTCATTAGAGTGGGAAAACCTTTAACTTTTTCTTACTTTTTATTTACAGAATTACAATACCCTGACATTCTATTGAACTTTTTGTTTATTGAGGTAGGGTCCAGTTTTATTTATTTAATAATTAGTTATGATGATTTTCTAAGCGTAGCTTAGATGTAACACAAAGAGCACCCAGTGTGGATCGAACTCATTATTCAGTCGTAATTCATCTAATGAGACGAGCTTGTTAACCATTACATCACGTCGAAGTTTCCTTGATTTAGCATTAAGTAAGTGTTGAACAAACATAGATGTGCCTGAGCAGGAGTCTGCAACAGCATTAAACCCCGTCGAAGTGACCAAATAATTCATTATGAATTAAAACATGTACATGTATCCAAGTTTAAAAAAACGATCAAATTTTTTTTTTCTATTGTTGTTAACTTTGTAAAAGTTTTCTATAAAAATAATTCCTGTAAATGTAGATGTACTAATATGGAAAAGAATGAACATTTTCAATAATATATACAAATTATTTTGAATGTACCTTTCGAGTCGGACAGTCTTGGAAAGGTGGTGGGATGATATTTTGATTTATTATGAAAAGTGTGCATTGGGAAAAACGGTTGAGGACCACTGCACCAAAGTTGAGCTTAGTTTTGCAAAAGGTAACATTTAAGGAGCCATTAGTCAAGATAGAACGCAGTACTCTAGCAAATCAATCTGTATAATGATCGTGCCGCGGTAGAGCTAACGATCGCGCTACGGCAGGACCTAGAAAAATTACTTTTCTTTTATTTATTTTTTTGTTAGTATTAATTTGGGTGAGTTATCTAATCTCTCGCATTTCTTTCTTCTTTCTTTCTTTCTTTCTTTCTTTCTTTCTTTCTTCGCAGTATTTTCTTGAAGTTTTAAAGTATCTGAATCCTCGTGTTATCCTCAGTCTTTAGAAAAGTCAGAAAATTGAGTACTGTTGTCATACTTGGGCAGCAACTGCTCAGTCTTCACTTTGTAAAGAGCCTAAATGCGTCTCCGCATCCTTGTGGGTGACAAATTATTTGTCACCCAGCAACCCCTCTCTCACAGACAGAATGTGGCAAGCCTCTCCCCGCTCTATCCTTGCTTTCCCATGAAAAGTGCTCGGACGAACTGAATTACTTGATTCGGCTAGTTCTACCCTCTGCGGCTAGGACCCGCCATGCCACATTATGGCAAACTACTTGCATTCCCTCCGTGTTTTATTGGTGAGAAGTAAGTTCCATTCGAGCATATTCTTCCAGCGAACCACTCTTCTGTTGAACCGACTCCTAAGAGGTTGCTTTCACGTTCACTAAAGTCCTAACCTGTTCACGTCTAGAAACGATCAACCTTGAATGTTCCCTGGGCTTTTTACAGGGTGAAATTCGCCGTAAAAAATTCTCTCTTTGTTTCTGCTTCGTTGTTTTTATTTTTCGATTTTCTTTGTAATATTTTCAATTCTTTCTTTCTTAATATTTTCCTTCCTTTATAAAATTGTTTCTTCTTTCATTCTTTCTTTCATTTTTCCTCCTTTCTTTCTTTCTTTCTTTTTTTTCCTCCTTCTTTTATCCAGTTTTCCTCCTCCCTTTCTTTCTTTCTTTCTTTCTTTCTTTCTTTCTTTCTTTCTATTCCGCCTTCATTTCTTACATTTTTTCCTTCTTCCTTTCTTTCTTTTTGCAAAATGCACCATTTCTTTCTATTCGATGGAATCATTTGCTATTTTATATTCTTATTTTCTTGCTTTGGTAGCTCTACTTTTTCTAATTTTCCCCATTCTTGATTTTATCGACATCCTTTCTATACTTTCGGTAAGATTGTTTTATTTTTGTTCTTATTTCTGATCCTTACCTGTATTATCAACCTCTACACTCAGAACCCATATGACTTTTTTTATTTTTTATTTTTTTTATTAAAGAACAGAATTTTAAGAAGCAAGGAATCTTTTTTTTTTAAAGCAGAGAAAAGAGAGACAAATGCGGAAGAGAAGATAAAATATTCCTATTTCTATTAAACGAAACCGCAAGTAAAAATCGTTCTTCAGTACCAGAACTCGATAACAATCTTACTAAAGAAGAAACAGAAGAATCGGACTAGTTTGTCATAATCATAGATACACAGTTCCGTCGACCTCATTCCCTGGCCGTCACCTTCCTCATCTTGGCCCACTTCACCGCTGCCGCCTTGCTGGTACCATAGCCCTGCTAGATAACGTTTTCGCGGCCATCTTAGAGCAGTCTTGTCCATTTCTCACCCGTTTAGAGTGACAGGGGAGGGTAATATAGGGGCAAAGCAGAGTTTAGTAACTTAACCTGTCGAGTGATACAGGCGGAAGTGGTTCTGTTAGAGAGGTAGAGGAAAGAACAAAATTAAAAAGAGACGGGAGGAAAAGTAAATGGATTGGAAGGGCGAATGTCGTGAAAAAAAAAAACTGAGATTAGACACAACGAAGAAATGAGAACTAGTTAGTTGAGCTCAACAGAGACCGGTGTTGACATCGCACAGTATTGCAATTCAAAACAATTTATAGATATACTGAATAGAGAGTAGATACATTTACCCCCGGGAGTTTCACGGATTTTATAAGAACTGGCTTGATCCCAACAAGAATATTGAGAAAGAAATCTTTCTTTAGTATCCTTGAGTCAGTACAGAGAATAAAACTGAATGTGTTCAGATTAATTTATTCTATAATTCACTCTATTAGTAAGTGATATTTTTCTATTATTGGTGGCGATGGTTCATGTTGGAAGTCAAGCAAAATTTAACGTTGATTTTCAAGGGACGGTAGCAGAACAGAGTTTGGTACAAGAGAATTATTCATATTCTCACCTCTTCCTTTTATCTAAGATGAGTAAATATAGACCCACTATTGAATTTACACATGGATCTCTCTCCTTTTCTCCCGTCTAAGGAAGCAAAGGAGCAATTAGGAAATAATAATTTCCGTCTAGATTTCATGACATTTATTATCGCTATATCTATCTATCTATCTAGGTTTCATCTATCTATCTATCTATCTATCTATTTCTATTATCATGGGTCCTTACCTATAACTACAAAATAAACTCTTCCCTAACACTATGTATACTATCTCAAGAGAGGGGACGAATCGAGCCGAGCTTCTCGATCTCGAACTCTATCTCGTTCATTACCTATCTCGTTTTTATTATACGTCCTATTTTTGGCTGAGCCTACGGGCTAAAACCCCGATAAAAAACCGAAAACCCTCGTGGGGGGTGGCTAAACTCGAGCCGAGCTTCCGACTAACACTCGTTCGGGGTGAATGACCTGTAGTCATACGGGCATATTTTTGGCTGAGCCTACGGGCCGGGAAACCCTGATAAAAATGACCTTGTGTCGCATGCAACCCTCGTTGGCTAGATACTGAATACGCTCGACTTTTATCGAACTCTCTGCTTTTGAGCAAAGGAACGGACGAGGTTCAAGAGAGAGTCATACGGGAATTTTGAGCCTTTCAAGGCTCAGCCCACGATAAAATGACCTAGCAACCCTCGTGGGGGGTGGCTGAGATACTGAATCGAGCCGAGCTTCTCGACTTTACGGTCAAACCAGACGATCTCGTTCATACTAACACCTTCCACATCTTGTTTATTATTTCGATAATATACCTTCGTTATTTTCTACTCTTGTGTTCGTGTTGTTCTTCCTTGGTCCATGCAACCCTCGTGGGGGTGGCTAGATACTGAATCCAGCCGATAAGTTCACTCCAAACCAGACGATCAGTCATCTATCTTGTATTATTATTTCGTGTAATATAACTTCGTTATTTCTATCTTGTCTCGTGTTGTTCTTCCTTGGTCCTAACCTGGACCATAACACTATCTATCTATCTATCTATCTATCTATCTATCTAAGAATGTTTTAAACCCCGGATTATCTACGGTCTGCACATTGATTTGGACGGTAACCAATTTACTTGTGTGAAAACGCAAATAAAAGCAACGATTTCGATTCTAAAGGGAAGCTTCAGCATTGTGTCTCTTGTAAAAATTATCCTACATGATAACACTAAGTCAAGTTTTTTCATGCAAGTCAATGTTTTCACAATAAAATCGATATTAACCAGCCGATATTAATAAAATGTTCATGATGAATTTATATGAGAAATACATCCTATCAATTTCAGTTTATCTGTACTTGTAAAAAATATTGATAATAACTTGTGCTGGGGGTTTCAGGTTTTCTTATGCAAACTAAGGATAATATATGTTTTTTTATTTCTAAATAAACCCCAAAGATATAGGCCATAGAAACATATATTCTTATGACACAATATGTCTGTATAGATTAATATTTTATATGAATAAAATCAAAATCTTAGCCGACTCTTTTCACCCTCTGAGGGACTTTATTATTTGCCTTGATAAAGTCCCTAAGAGGACGAAACGCCTTGGTTAAGGTAAATTTTTCTTTTGTCTTTTTAGAAATATACTCTATCTGAAACTTTTACACATTTTTTCAATATTTTGTTTATCACTACAAGAAAAACAGAATGCTCAATATAGTTAAAAATTTTAGTTATTGGTTCGATGTAGAAGAAGGCTATCTAACGAATTCGGTAAACTCAATTAGAAGCTACTAAAAGTAGAAATTTGCACGGACGTAGTAGAGAGTATATCACGGGATATGAAAAATAATTTCAAAAGTAAATTCAAACGAAACCTAATTTACGAGCCTCCTAAGTATTATAAAAATATATTTTTTCAATAGTCAGTGTCCCATTCCAGATATTCCAGCTAGAATTCACAATACATCAGTCGACCCAGGAATAGCAGTCCGAATCTATCCAAGACATCAGCACTCAATAATGGTAGATTGTCTATTCCGTTTTATTGCTCCTTTTAGATCAGTTGGAGACCCACTAATGATAGCAACAACGGCAAAAACTAAATCATGTGTTAGAAAATTTATATCTTTCTATGAACTTTTTCATTTATTCACCTTTTCGATTAACTCTTAAAACTATTTTGTTATAAGCTTTGCGGAACATAAATCATACTTTTCAATTATGAAGATTTTATCCTAAAACAATAAATAGCATATGAATTTATAGAAAACGTTGTATGAATAATCTAGAAGATTTGCATTTATGAATATTATATTGAAGTGTTCTGTGTTTATTTTGTTTTATAAATCCAACTTAAACCCATAGAGAACTCGATAACAATCTTACTGAAGTTAAAAGATTCTGTAGCTGCAGATATAGAGTTATTGGCTCTTTACAATGACAACTGCCCCAAGGCGTCATCTGTTTATTCGTGAATTCCCATAAAGCATTACTGTCACTTCCATATCTTCAAGGATAAGTAACAATTTGGTGGTGGTGATGGGAGGCTGGGATTCTCTCTCTACCAATTAAGATTGTCAGGCACAAGAACTAAATGGACATTAAGGAATAGACCACCCTCTTAGCTCACAAGCAGGCAAAATGGTATATACATATTTGTATTACATTTGGATTTATTCAGATTTTAATGTTTGTGTGTAGCAATATTCTATTTATGTATTCTATGGTTGTTCCTTTGTCTTATTCTTCGGTGTTGAAAGATAGATTGGAGTAATGAATAGCGGCTGGAGGCACGGTGGAGTTATAGATATCGGCTGGAGGCATGGTGGAGTTATAGATATCGGCTGGAGGCACGGTGGAGTAATGGATAAAGTCTTTGTATCAGACATGGAAAGCTGCAAGATAAGTAATTTATAACCATTTCTAACAGCAGAAGCCTTGATGTTAAGTCGTTAAAAAATCTGGCTGAGTTAGTGATAAAGACCTTTTCTAAACATGGCACCAAAATTAAAATTTTGATTTTCTTAAGCCATGCCAGTTACCAGCGGGTGGCGTGGTGACGCCTGCCACCCACAAAGAAAATAATTTGGCCCTCCCTGTGAAAATGATGTAAAATAACTTTAGTGTACAAATTCTTACTCGTGATCCAATTGACTTAAAGGACGCCTCAACTCAAAACACCCTGGCGACGAACCTATCTCATGTACAGATTATGTCGTACAAGATACACCACTTCAGTAGCGTAGATTTTACTCGTCTATATGACGAAAGAGTAGTTTGTTTACTTTATTAAGTAGGAAATTTTTTATTGAAAACAAAAGAAAATGGTGCTCAACAGCGAATTCATATATCTGGCAGCGAATACAGGAGAATTTGCTTATAGAATTGACTCGCCCTTGTAAAAAATGGACTTGTCCAAAGTCAACTACGGTGAAAACGTGACGAAAAAAGGTCGACACAGGGTGTTCACTCAGGTTGAGCGAACCTCAGTAACCCTGAGTTTTCTTACCTGGCGATTGGCTCGGAGATTATTTCATATGGGGTTTGGCGGATTTGCCAGACTGTGAACGGTGTGGTCTTGGCTTAGATGCGCACGCCTTCTACACCCCACCGCCCCTTATTGTCGGCGAGTCGTCTCGCTCCCCAGTTCAGCTTGTGTCCATTTTACAATCGTCCCCGTATTCGGGACGAAAAAATGGCCACGGCTCGAATGGTGATTTGGACGACGCGAATGTTTACTTTTCTTATCAGCATCTAATCATTCTTTGAGCATCAGCTCAAGAAATTTTTTGCATTCGACAAACAAAAGAAATCGGGGTGGCTTCTGTGGAACCCTCCCTTGGTTAGGTTAGACAAGCTTCACCTAGTTAATGTGAGTAAATGTTGTTCCTGGCCTGTATATCTTTGGTTATGGTCGAATACAGAGATTCCCAACCTCCCAGAATTTGTTTTGGCCCCCCTTTTATCTCGACTGGGTCAGCTTTACATTTTCCCATTCCGGCACAAAATTGGACTTGATTCCCCTGGGCAAAGTATACTGTTTTTGAGGTTGGACTACGGTGTTATGTTTAGTTTGTATTTTGTGTTTATTTTTATTTATTATTGAAAAGGTATATCATTTATGTATCATCAAATTTTTTATGGATTGGGTTTGTTTCCACCAGAATGTATGAATGGGTCGTGAGTCGGATTAGCTAGGTATAAGATAGTAAGTGTTGACCAGAGTCCGGAAAATCCTCAGGACTCAGAGTTATCCGGAAAGAGACATAATTACGGCTTCACTTACAGAGACTTGTACATATACTTTTCTACTAACCCGCCTTCCTGGACTACTAATCTTCATTTCAACTTTGTATTCTTTCAGTTACTGGCGTGTTTATTTATTTGTGTCGGATTCCATCCCCGGAATCCACAACAGATAAAAAAGAGAATCTGAAGCAATAAAGATGTGGTTCTACAGAAGGATACTGAGAATATTATACTCAGAAAATGTAAGCAACGAGGAAGTTCTAAGTAAAAAGAAACTAGATAGACACATACAATCAGAAAGAGAAAATTGAAATTTCTAGGACATTTTATGAGGAAAATGGGCCTGGAAAATTTAATACTCACTAGACATACTGGAGGAAGTGGGGGCATAAATAAACAGCGAGGAGCCTACTTAATAAGTTCAAGTGAATTGATGGCAGAGCCGAGAGAAAGAGGAATAACAAAGAGCCAAACTTTGCTTCGAGTGTTGTTCAATTCGCCCCAACCAAGGCGATAATGACAGTAAGACGTAAGAAGTTATTGGAAGTGAATAACGAGATTTTAGAAGGAACCGGAAACCCAATCCTAAATAGGAGAAAAAGGGATAAAACTCTACTCTTGTTCAAAAGACGGGGGTTGCAGTCTATGCATGTTTCAAATTGCGTCGTGCTCACCAATTGTTACGGTATGTGCATATTGAATTCACGTCGTGGTGACCAAACTGCTGCAGTTTTTGTGTATGTTCAAATCACGTCATCGTTCACCAAATGTTTCAGGTAAATTTCCTAGTTTGTCTAAAATCAGTGGCAACAAAATCTAGGACATGTAAGTTGACGAGCGGAAGGAAATGGAAAACAATTTCAATAAAGCGATATTTTTTATTTTACTTTTTATATAATTACATAAAAAAAGATAAAATAAACGAGTTTGCATGCAAGAGAACGAAGGCATTACAAGTTAGGAATTATGTGGGTGATAGATGTGTGTGTATGAGAGTGAGTGAGTGAGTGAGAGAGAGAGAGAGAGTGATAAAGAGAGAGAGAGTGAGAGATAGAGAGAGAGAGAGAGAGAGAGAGAGACAGACAGACAGAGAGAAAGAGAGAGAAAGAGACAGAGAGAGACAGAGAGAGAGAGAGAGAGAGAGAGAGAGAGTTGTTACTAAAGGAAATATATTTCCATGCCCAGGAACAAGGTCCCGATGGTGTTGTCACACCAGCAAGCTGGGAGGAAAAGAGATATATAAGGATTAAGGTAGGAAGCGTCCCGTTTTTATAGGTGCTTGACAGCGCCACCTAAATGACTTCTTGGCAAAACTAGCAAAGCTATGTGGGGATAACCTACAAGAGCAACAAGGAGGATATAACGGTTCTGAATATCTTGTAGTCGGTTCAAGGCCCTCCCCGCTTCTTAAAATGTAACCAAACAGAATTACTATTTGATTTCTTCTTGCCCGAGTTTAAAACTTTTCAGCGCCCCTCTCGTATTTATAATCTTAAGCGGTAAAATGACGAATTTATTTTTAGTGGATATTTCATGTATACTTGTTTTTTTTTTCTATTTACCGTGTCAGGACGTGAGAGATTATGGATCTCCATCACTTCCAATCCTTTGTTGCGCTCAGTAAGGTTTACTTTTTCACCATCACTCCCAATATTTGTTCTGCCATCCATTTACACAAGCTCGTTAGGTAGGTTACTCATTGTTTCTTTCTTTCCCTATTGCCTTCAATGTGTCCTGTCAGTGTCAAATTCTTCATGCCCTCTTTTCTCATAATGTGTCTTATTATAAATTTCAACTCTTTCTGATTCCGTGTGTAAGCGTGCTTTTTATTTCCACTTTTTTAAATTAATGTTCACCCAATACAAGGCCCAAAAGCCACTCAAGGTAGAGTGTGGCGTTGCATTAGCATAAAAAGGGCAAGAAGTGAAGTTCTTAGGGCTGTGCAGGGAAGATAACGGCTAATGCTGGTCTTGAAGAGGTCAATATTTAATGAGTGAATAAAATTTCAAAGTTCAGGAAGAGACGTTAGAATTATAAAGTTGAGGTAGACTTTAGAAGGAACCTAAACAAGAAGTGAGGGATAAACCTCTGCCACTGTTAAAAAACAGGGAGGAGTATGAACCGTACGATAGGCGAACCTATCTACTTCTAATGGGAGAGGAAAAAATAATAATTATAGAATAAAATTTCAAATTCAGATGGAGACGTCAGAAGTAAAGAGTTGAAGGAACGGGAAACTTCTATTCCTGTTAAAAAAAAACAACTTTTTCATTACTCACATCCATTCAATCCATTCTGTCTTTTTACAATTAATGTTTAGTTTTTTTTCCGCTTTCTTTAACTACTTTCTCTCAGCGTTTCTGCAGTTTTATTTCTGTGTCTACAATAAACACGATCTTATCTGCATCTCTTATCTTGTTAAGAGTGTGCCTACCAGTAATAAATCCTAGCAGGACTTCTAGATCTCTCAGTATTACCTTATTGTAAAGGTAGAATAAGTCTGGTGAGAAGGCAAACCCTTGTCTTATGCCCCTTTCTATTTTTGTATATTTACTGAATTAATTTTCAAATGGTGCTCAACAGCGAATTCATATATCTGGCAGCGAATACAGGAGAATTTGCTTATAGATAATATTGTGGGGCTCGCCCCTTGTACACAAGATGGAATCGTTCAAAGTATACTTATACTACGAAGAGATATAACGGTTCTGAATACCCTTGTTCAAAACCGGGGTTGCAGTATGTGCATGTTTCAAATCGCGTCGTGCTCACCAATTGTTACAGTATGTGCATATTGAATTCACATCGTTTTTGATTTTACGTTTTTAATAAGAGTCATACTTTAAGTATATGTTTTGGATTATTCTAATATCTTTCCCAAATAAATTTAGTTTTCCTACTAGTTCTTTGTGCAGTACCGAACCAAATCCATAGGCATATATTCTTTTAGCAATCCGATTAATGTATATTTTTAAAATTCGTTCAATATTATCGATCTTTTGTAATCTTGTAAGGAATGCAAAATAATTTAACCTGAAACTGGAGATACATCTTACAGACATTATTATTATATTAATATGAAACTGTCTACGTACTTTAATAAGAATTCTGATAGTATAACGGTTATCAGCATGAAAAGTGGAACGGGCGAGGCAAGTTCAAGTTCCATCTTCGTTCACTTTCATACTATGCCCTTGGAGAAGTCATGAATACATTTCATTTCAATTAGATATGGTTTAATTGCAATATAGACTGTACTCTCTAGACTTGGGTAGCAGCCAGTCCATAAGAAGAAAAACTATAACCATAGAGAAGACAAAGAAAAAACTACTCCGCTATCTTTACCAAGAGTTAAGGCAGATAAAAAAAAATAATCTACAGAGAATCGTGATCGCCATTAATTTGAAGGAAGATGACATTAAAGCATCAAACTAAAATTATGTTAGCTAATTTGAATTATCACGTCGTTAAAATTTTCTGCCATTCTGAAACTCCAAATCTAACCTAAATACACTCATATACCGTTTTTAAAGGTCCATTATTTTGATAAAAAAAAAATCATAATTTATAGAAAAAATATTTAAGCCTTTGTTCTTTCCAATCTAATAAAAGTTTCTTCTACCCACTAGCTAGGGGTTAAATAACAGTATAGACTGGTCTCCCTAGCCTTGACTAACAGCCAGTATAGGAGAAAAACACATTTGTGTTTAAAACCGTGGAGAAGGTAGGAAGCAGCTGCTCCTTTTTTAAGAGACTAGGGTTATAATTATAATAAAGAAAACGAATCTGTGGAAAGCCATAATCACAAACATCTTGAAGGCACGTGGAATGAAAAAATAAAAGGGACGTGCAAAATAACTCACCTTGGATCTGAGGATCCATTTTGCATGCATTGTTGCTGCATTATTATAATGTAGTCTAAGTATGTCAAAATTAATCCATGTTAATTCAACGAAGATAATAAGTTTAATTCGAGTTTAATAAACACATGAGTGATATGAAGTTCGACAGTTCGTAAGAAAAAAATTCTTTTTCTGAAAAAAAACAAAACAAAACTAATTACAACAAAGTAATGGTAAGAGTCAAGTAAAAAAAGGATATTCGGCTGCAGGTTTATCTATAAGCAAAGGAAATAGTTGTTGCCAAATTAATATCCTGGTAATGTGCTTACGATCTTAGCGTGTTACACCTCACAAAACAGCACCATGGCTGTTTTAACACCTTTCCCCGGCGTAGACGTCTATATATGGTTTTTTTTTTACCGAAAGTGTCTTCAGACACGGAAGTATAAAAACGTCCAAAACATCACATTAAAAATCAGCTACAACCGGGTTTATACATCGATCGTGGTTCTTTTTATGCCCTTCTGAGCTTGAAATGAGTCCAGTTGTCAACTAATACGTCTGATAGAGGTGTTAGTTATCGTTCGTGTACTTCAAGGTACCTCAGTTTCTTAATTACTATATAAAAAACAAATAAAAAATCATCTGAAAATGAAACGTTTTTTCCCAAACAATATTGGCAGGGAGGCGGTTAAAGAGTAAATTAAAATGTTTGAGATTTAACGTTTTCCTCTTGGTCAGAAAACAAACGAAGCAACAGAAAGAATTTTGTGGGGTTTTCCTGCATGTGCCATGTTCTTTTAGGATATAGCCGATCATGGCTTTCCACAATTTCCTATACTTTTAGCTGTAAGAAATGTTCCTCCTCTATCACGCCTGCACCCTGTTCTTCCGTCTATTAGCACAAGCTTGTTATACTATGTTTTACAAGAGATTACAAATTTGCAAGCAGACAAAAAAAAAAAAAAAAAAAAATGGAATATTTCTGTCATATCTGGGCTAAAGTTGCCAATTGCCAGTTTGATAGAGTTCAAAATCGTCTACGCGGCCGTGTTGGTGATTAATTATTTCCCACTCTACAATCCTTTTCCCAGAGACGAAACGTCGCAGGCCTCTCGCTATTCTGTTGCTACTTTTATACCAAGTGTTCGGACGAGCTACACTTTCTTAGTTCTCCCAGTTCTGACCTTTGCAGCTAAAACATGCCATGCCACGTACCCAGAGTCGAACCATCATAATTTCCTTCGTATTCCATTAGTAAGGAGGAAGTTTCTCTCAGACAGCCCCTTCCTAAAAATCGCTTACATTGTGGAACGGACTCCCGAAAAAATATTTTTCCGATCACTACAATATTAACCGTTATATCTCTTACATAACCTCATAAATTGCCCTTTTTATTTCAATCTCTTACCCTACCTTGAGTGGCTAATGAGCCTTGTATTAGATGAACATCAGTGTAAAAAATGCCAAAAAAAAATTTCTGTACCTGCTAGATCTTTACATCCCCGATATGTAGCGCATACTTTGAACTGCCCCTTCAACTGACAACCAAACAGTTAAAGGTTTGTATTTTCTTCTTGATTCCATCGACTACTTTTCCTAATAATTCTCTCAGTTTTTCTTCTGAAACAACGATCAACAAAATGTTGTCTACGTAACGTATATTGTAAAGTTCTGTAAGTCGATAATAAATCGCGCTATGTCTTCTAATCCTGTGATAAACATCTCGCTGTAAAGCTTAAATAATTCCGATGGGAAAACACAACATTGTATTTCTCTACCAGCTTTTGTATATTCACTTAATTCGTCCTCTATTCGCATACAACTCGTTTGTTCGCCAATATAGATTACGGATTCAAAAGCTACAGGAAAAAGTGAAAATTTCTTGTATCTTATTCGATTGCTAGCCATTTCGAACTTGCTTTATTGTTGCATTTTGCGTTACATATGTCCAAGAACGTTTTATCGTCTCACAAAAGGCATGGGAAAAATCAGAAAAGAAATGAAATTTTTCAGCAAGGAAAGCATTGTTATTTTTACACAGATTTTCAAGCATATAATATGTTAAATGCTATTAGTAAAAGGGTTATATAATTTCAACCTGAAGGAAATGTAATTATCAGAAATCCAAAATCTAGTTTAATTTGAATTAAAACGCCAAATAACGGAATTGCAAATTTCCCTAATATAGTAGCTCAGCGCCGACCCTTTCGACCAAAACTTCAATTTTTTTTTTGACTTGGCAATAAATAATAAATATTTTAATAGTCCTTATATTTAGAAGCTATTTTTACTTTCTTTCGGAGATGACCCGAATAAAACATTTTCCGAAGATTGTGAACCCAATAAATTTCCACTTGAAGTAATCGTCGTCAGAAGGAAGTACTTTAGCCTCTATTTTAAGAGCGCCGCTTCATCGTTATTTCAACCCCTGTAAATCATTTCGCACCAATTGGCACCTTCAAAAAAAACAAGTGGCCCCGAGTGACACAAGTACTTATACAGCAAAATACGATATGCCCCATGACTTTGACATTGCAGAGGAAAAGAATAACGAATTAAGGAAAACATGGTAATACGAAAGTATTTAGACATTAGCTATACTTAGTATGTTAATTATTGTCTCTGGATAATGAGGCAAATGAGCTGTTTAGTGATTGAGGTAGTTTCCCACCCGTATTAAAGCCGCTATTTGGTTTCAGTGAGAAAATGAAAGAAAGAAAGAAGAGAAGACAGAAGTGTTTGAAATCTGTTTCAGTGAAATGCAAAAGTTGTCAATTTAAAATATTTTCATTTGTACCCCCTTAATTCGTAAAATAACAATCGGCATTAATAGTTATGATTATTACTGCTATATTTTGTTAAAGTTGTTGAGCTCAAATATTTAACGATTCGATAGGGAAATTTCTACGGATATTTTATTGTTGTAGAACTCGCCATGAGCTTATTCAATCATTAACTGAAGAATTACGATTCATTAGAAGATTCAATTAGAAAAACCGTGAAATTTTAATGGGTAATTCAATAATTGATTATTATGTTAATAGATTTAATTATTATTTCGTTTTTTTATTTAAAATTATTATATATTTCTTTGACAAATTCAGGTGCGTTCAAAAAGTATCCGACTTTATTTTTCTAAATAAAACTAATGCCGCATGGACAAAATCATTTCGGTGAGAGGTAACGGCACCCTTCCTTCGCATGCGTAAAAATTTCGCGCCGGTAGGCCGCGACAGTTCCCACCTGTTACACTACGGGTACGGACGTGCGCGCTCGTTGGATTTTTGTTTTCACGCAGGATAACCGAAGGCATCGAGCAGAGATATTGAACCAAGCTTTCCTGATAAACAAAACAAAACAAAACAAAAAAACAATAAAAAACAACAAAAAAACAAAAAACAAAAAAAAAAAAAAAAAAACACACACCACTTGTTCGACAGGCTCTCTACTCTCCCAACTTAGCACTGGATGACTTCTGGCTTTTCTCTAATCTGAAAACCACACAATTTCAATGTCGAGTTGTTTCTGCTGCTGCGCCAGCACCCTGGGGACGAATTTTCCCGACACTCACCGCATGCACAAATCCTGCGTTAAAATGTAATACACTGATACTGTCCTTATTCCCACTTCGTGAGTAATTTCTTTGTTACACGACGGTCTTCCACTGAAGTTTGAACATGTTCGAAGTTGTTGTACAACTCCTTGATCTGTGTTTTGACTATGGCATCATCGCCAAAAGCCTGCTGAATCTTCTGAGTGATTATCACTAAACTTTCAGCAAAACTTGGTGTAAAATCTCTGCTCGATCGTCTTGTGTGAAAACGAAAATCCAACGAGCGCGCACTACATGTCTGTGCTCTAGGAGTAACAGTGAGAACTGACGGGCCCCGAGAAAATTTTCACGCATGCGTAGGATTTTGCCTACGTGGCATTAGTTTTGGTCGAAAAAATAAAATCGGATATTTTTTGATTGCACCTCGTATATGATTTTTTTTTACTGAATTACAAGTAATGAACCAGTTAAACTAAAACATTAAATATGTTTGTTATATATTTTGGGTGATTTGAATGAATATAACTTGAATTGTTGTACGACATTAACTTTTTAAAAATCGCAGTGAGGAGGTCGATTTATTCTGCAAGTTTAATGCTAAACTGAACCCTTACTCTGTGATAATGCCGAATTTTGTTTACGAACACAGTATTAAAAGTGAACACAACGTGTAATAATATTATAATATTCTCATGTTATTCTGTATCAATCAGGAACGCCATATTTGAAAATAAATGTAATTGTTTGAAATAGAAAAACTTATCTGTCGTAAGAAAAAAATCTGTCATTCTTTTCGTGTGAGTATGTGTGAGCGATTGTCCGTGACTATTACAATGTCGCTTTAACTGTTTTCTGTCAGTGTTAATTAGTCTGATACTTTCTCGCAGGACACAAATGTGTCCTGACACTAAAAAAAGACAGTTCCATATTTTATTTTGAAACATTAAAGTTACACACATGTCCTGACAATACGCAAAGATAGACTTAACGTTTTTTTTTAAGAACCAACTGAAAATAAAAGGAATAATGTGATCAGGAAGTTCAATATAGATAATTCAATTTATCTCTTGGAATTTATTTATAAGTTTACAATTCGTCAGTGCGTCGAACACTGCTGCCGTATCTGGTCTGGTGTTTCTGTTTTATATCTAGAGATTATTGAAAAAATCCAAAGAAGAATCTGCAATATTGTCGATCCTGACATGGTATCTCGACTTTAGTCCCTTTCCACCACCGTAGCTTAGCTTAGCTTTCTTTTTAATAAATATGTTCACTGTAATTGTTTTGATGAGCTTTCCTCGTTGGTACCTAGACTTCACGCTCAGTACTAGATTGGCAGCTAGGTCTCATAATTTTAATGCTGAAATAGCTAGTTTTAATCATAAATTTTGTGCTAACAGTTTCTTCTCCGGCACTTCTCGGTCGCGAAACTTTTTTCCGGGTTCCTACTTTCTTGTCAATTACGATCTTCAAAAAAAAAAAAAAAAAAAATGCAATGTCAATCGTCAATCTATACATGCAGGACAATAATTCATCATCGTCATCAGCAGCATAATTATCAAAATGTCTAGAATGCAGTACAGAAAAGTGAAGAAGTGCTTCCATGTTGAAATGTCATCATTCGAGGAAGAGTTGTATTGCTGAATGTCTATGAAGTGATCTATTTTTGTTTCTTTTCAAAACTGTTCCATCATTATAAATCCAATTTAACTTCCACTGTAAACTTAATCTTTATGCTTCTCTGTTTTGCCATGTGGATGTGTAGATAACTTAACGGTTATTGTCCCGGAAAATAGAAACGACTAACCGAGTTCAAATTCTAATCAGGTCTTACTAATGACAAAAAACAAAACAACAAAAAAAAAAACCCCAAAAAACAACTCATTTCTTCTCCCCACACAGCTATGGAATAATAGAATAGTAGACTCGACTATCTAGCCTTAGCTGGAAGCCGGTCAAAGAGAGAGAATACTCTGAATTCAATATCGTGGACAGGGCAACGGAAAACCACTTCAATAATGGTTTATAGTTTTCTTACGGCTTATCAACCCTTGAAGCCGAAACATATTTTTCTAGAGAATATTTTCAATTTTAATATATATTTAACAATTTTTGGAGATTGACAATGATTTTCCAGGTACAAATACTATTATCTAACCCATATATGGAGGGAGAAAGTGGATTCATACAGATTCGAAAGGTAATCGGGTGTAAGTGGATGTAAATAACTCAACTGGAATTCGAACTTGGTACTCCGTTTTTTTCTCCAGGTCGCTATCCATTACACTACACGCACATCCACAACCTCTTCACTCTCTTTCCTAAAAGATGGCAATTATCAGATTATAAAGAAAAGGCATTTGTGGAAATCCATGATCGCCTACGCCCTGAAGGGGCATTAAAAAATCACTGCGTTTAATGTCATTTAGATTTTAGATTAATAACTGCTGCTGGCAGTTATGAAGATGTTATAAGACGGCATTTGATAATCACGTCGTTGTCTTCTAAGACCGCTTTAAATTTGTATCGCATGATCCCAGCGTTCGTCGTTACTTCAAGATCGTTGAATTCTAACTTTACTCGACTGTTACTCAACGAATGGAATTTTGAGGATTTACAAGTCTACCATTCATCTATGCTTTGAATAGTGATGTTACATCTGGCCAGGTGCTTCTGCTACGTATTTAGAGATTCTTGATAAAATACAAAGAAGAATCTGCAATGTTTTGGACCTGACCTGGCATCTTGGTTTAAATCACTTTTCCACCGCCGTAGTTTCCCTGTGCCTTTTCTATAAATATTTTCATGCTAATTGTTCAGATGAACTTTATTCTACGGTATCATTGGAAATATTCATTGGGGTTTCATTTTTAAATGTTCTTAATTTTATTCCCACTCTCACAGACAAATTGTACATATAGAACTAGTAAGGATTTCATAGAGACTTTGAGTGATTATGATGGTTGTAGTAGGAATGGTAATTAAGAATGTGTCGTTTTGGTGTAAGGAATACTGTGGTGTGTTTGGATCAGTAATTGTGGCTAGCTAAGTTTATGATAAGACAGACACCCCGTTTTTTGGCCTTGTGCCACATTTTTGTATTTTCAAAATAAACATTACTTTTCTCTATGGCACCTAAACGCTATGAATTTAAGCGCAGTACTATATTGGCGACAAGGTCTTATCGTTTTACAATTAAAATGACTCGATGTAACCGTAAGTTATATGGTATCTTTTTATCTCTCGCACTTCTCGCTTGTGGAACTTTCTTCCTGCTTCTTCAAAAATTCAAATGCAATGTCAATTGTTATCGTCTGCCTTCTTAATTCCTTTAAAAAAAAAATTTAAATTTAAGAAATATCTCTGTAAACCCAGTGGATCAAATCCCAGCCGTTTAATGACCTTGTGTCAGAATGAGATTTTTCAAACCTCAATACGCCGATTGGAAATCAATGTTTTCGAAGCGTACGATTACTTTTACCGCTGATAGACTCATACAAAAAAAAAACAAAAAAAAAAAAAAAAAAAAAAAAACAAAAAACGGCAAACATGTGCAGCTGGTCAAGTGGACAAAATTTAAATGGCGGCCACTAGTGACAAGAATTGCTAAATAAGATTTGTACATGATACTGGAATTCAAGCATTCCTATAATCAAACTGATAAAGCACATATGTTAAGAATGTCTGCATAACATCTACTTCGTCAGGCCCTTTCTAAAAAGAATATCGGTATAAAGTTATTAGCTGTGTCATTTAATCGTTAAACTTTGTTGGTAAAGCTCGATGGCGCAAATTCACGCAATCTAACATGAATTTTCCCGCTTTTATTTTACTTTGTTACTTTTGTTGACTAAATGCATTAACCCCTTTAATCAAGTTATTTTCTCAGTTAATCCTGCTATTGTTTTTTGCATATCATTCTTCTGTCATATATGACCTGAAGCGATTTTTGATATTGGAGCCAGTAGTCAGGTTCTGATTCCAAGTCTCACAGAATCTTTGTAGCAGTTTCTTTATTCGTGCAATAGCAGAACAGTCTTTGTTCAAATCACAATATCTATCTATCTATCTATCTATCTATCTATCTATCTATCTATCTATCTATCTATCTATCTATCTATCTATCTCAGTCCTGGGTGTGACGATAAACTACATCCGGTAGCAAGACCTCTGATTGGTGGTTTTGAGGAGCGTGGAACCAGATTCCGGAGAGAAAAATTGTCACGCCCGGCACAGTGAACCGATTTTCTTAGCAGCCGACCTAGCAATGGATTCAATATAGTCTTTCCACTTCACGTCAGCTGAGAACGTTAGCTCGAGAAGGCGCAATGAGTCAGTCTCCTGGAGGATAGCAACAGCCATACTGATGGAAGGTAAAGGTGGAGGTCTCTTAGATGATTAATGGAGGAAAGTTTAATTTTGGAGACGTTAAAATTGACAAGCCATCTTTTGTCCCAGTTAAAGATGATCTTGAGGTCGTTTTGGACTCCTGCTGCCATTTTGACATTGTGGGACTGATCAACCTTACTATCGAGGAAGGAGTAAATGGTTGTGTCGTCAGCGTAGATGCTAAGTTGAGAGCTGTTGTCATCGGGAAGGTCGTTAACGAAGATTAAAAACAGCGTAGGACCAAGGATGGAGCCCTGGGGACACCCGCGTTAGTACGAAAGGATATAGATGAGTTACCGTTCATGATCTATCTATCTATCTATCTATCTATCTATCTATCTATCTATCTATCTATCTATCTATCTCAGTCTGTTCCTATCTACTTATATTGCGCAAAAGATATTGTTTGCAGTTATCCTATTTAATTTTTATTCTGCTATCATTCTGTCGGCGTTTTGTTCATTTGCTGATCCCAACTAGCTATCTAGCTCTCCTAAGCTCTCCCAATCAGCAGATTCAAATCTATCTATCTATCTATCTATCTATCTATCTATCTATCTATCTATCTATCTAGTTTCGTACCCGGAAATTGGTCATCTTTTGAATCGAGATAAATAATTGAAATAACTGACGATCATGTCAGACATAGCCAATGGAATTCAAGGCAGCAGTGTTCCACATTTAATTGACTACTTGCAGTCATGATGGTTGTGTATTGGTGAATATCAAAAAGGTAGCAGCCTATTCCGTCATCCATTCCTTCTTTTTTCTTCATCAGTCTGGCACTTGCAATGACAAATGAATTCAATGCTCAATATAGATTCTAATTTTGGTTTCGTTTTGTGTGTCGTGTGCGGACTGTGGTCCCAAACGGGCCTATTGGCGCTGTAAACAGTACCTACCCGTCCATACCTTTGTCTACGACCTTGCTGCCCAAAAGAATAATTCCTTCTTATTCACCATTCCTTAGTAAAGTTGTCCGGTCCGGGTCAGACGCCGCTAAACGGTTTGAACAAGAGCGGTTCATTGTTTCGATAATGATGACAGGAGTGACATTTGAATCTCGCGGGTTTCACTGCAGGATGAACTCAAAGCACAGCAGAGGTATTTAGTGAGGGCGACTTGAATAAATGGTCCAGAAGGTGGTGAGAGACGTGCGTGATGTGCGCTGGGTGAATATATATATATATATATATATATATATATATATGTGTGTGTGTGTGTGTGTGTTGAATATAAACAGAAAGAGAGAGAATAAAAACAGGGAAACCTAGAGTGTGAGTGGGCTTAAGATAGGTAAGTCAAATAGAAGAGAAGCGAAGAAAGCGAGAAAAAGGAAAAAAGGAAGATATGATAATTGGATAAATAAGAACGAAAATACGAAACTGAAAAATAAAGATAGATAGACAGATAGATAGACAGACAGACAGACAGAAAAAAGAGGCATACTAATGAAAATAAAGAAGTACATGAATGTTGAGGAAAAAAGCAAGTAAGCAGTAAAAGAGAAAGAAAATAAATAAATAAATAAATAAATAAAGAAAGAAAGAAAGAAAGAAGGAAAACGTGTTGGTAGTTGTCGATGTAGGGTAACTATTAAGACAAGGATAAATAAACTGAAAAAAAGAGAAGGCAAAAAAAAAAAAACACAAAAAAATAAACTGATGGTAGTAGTGGATGAACGATTAGTCATTAATAGAGAGAGTAATAAAAAAAAGCAAGGAGAGGGCAAAGACGGGACGTCAAAGTTCGGAGGTAAACAGGAATACACATAGAAAGAAATAAACAAAGAAAGAAACAACGAAAGAAAGTAAAGGTGAGATTTGGGAGTAGCTATTGATAGAGGATGATATTTTAGAGAAAGAAGTAAACAGCAAATGCTTGGAGGAAAAGGAGGCACTGTCAGCAAAAGATAATCGTTAAGATAAAGAAGGAAACTGATTAATAAAACCGGACAGAATACGGATGATGAAGAAGAGACAAGCTAAGATGAAACTAATTAAGAGGAAATAAATAGCGAGAGACAAAATGTTGCGGAAGTAGAGAGACAGCTCACAGGTATAATATGCCAGGTGAATTCAAAGGCTTTAAATAATCAAGCAGCAGAATATAATTTTGGGAAGTGGGTTCTACTGAGAATTTTTCAGCACCATCTTGTAGGAAAGATAGGAAAGGTTCATTTCTTTCTTAATTCTACAACTGTTTAATATCAAATTTCTTTCGAAGTGACCACCACCCATATTCCAGTTAGATCGTTTCATCTTCTGCATATGTTTTAGTTCCAGTCCATATGCGCTGTTATCTTTGATTTGTGTATATGTCAAATGTATATTCATGCATGCAATAAAAAGTGGTGTATATGATTTATACGCGGGGAAATAGATACGTAAACTTTACGGATCTATTTTCCTTTATCTTTACTCTCGAGAGATTTTCTTTTTTTCTTCGTTTATACAATATCTATCTATCTATCTATCTATTTATCTATCTATCTATCTATCTCATTTCATATCTATCTCATTTCATATCTATCTATCTATCTATCTATCTATCTATCTATCTCATTTCATATCTATCTATCTCTCTATCTCTCTATCTATCTATCTATCTATCTATCTATCTATCAGTCTCATTTCATATCTATCTATCTATCTATCTATCTATCTATCTATCTATGTCTATTCATATTTAATCCAATTTTCTCTCGAACTTCTCTTTATTAATTTCATTTACAGTCTCTCCCTCCCTTCTTTCTCTCTCCACACACACACACACACACACACACACACATATATATATATATATGAAGGGGTGAAATATTTGTGGTGGCTAATGGTGAATTTTCTCCTGATGTCGGATAAATTTATTTCACTAGCATAGCATATGAACCGACATTCATAAAAAAAAACATCAGGCCATTAACAACATAAATGCATCACCGGCTATCTCTTGACGCTTTTTTTTTTAATCTCACAGAGAATGACCAACGATGCTCAAAAGCATTCGAAAAATTACTACAGTTTCGGCAAGTTCATTTACAAGTTTCTACACAAAAAAAATAAATGAAACATAAATTCTTGAGCAAAATAATCTCCGGTTTCTTTGTATGCTCTTAATCCATCAGAGACCTATATATTTCTACGTTCGCACTGTTTATATCTATAAATGCTCTATCTCCGATATTGAGCATTCTTTCCTTAAAAATATAGCAAAATTTAAACAATATATATATATATATATATATATATATATAAAAAACAACACTCAACAAAATTTCTTACGAATATAGCAAGCACATATTAATGTGCATATAACATTCGTATACTAATGCCATTTTACATTTCTAGCCATTCCCGGTCGGCTCCCTTATATTCAAACGCTTGTGTTGTAAAATAGCTGCAATCATAAATTTAGAAATTCTAAAATAATTATAACAGATTGTTTTTATTTTTAAAATCACAATGAGATTGACATGCAGATTTTATTGCTGTTACAATAGCATGTTTGTTTTTGTAATTTACCCCTGAAGATGATCTTAGAACAGGTCGAAAGTACTTGGGTTAAAAAAATAACGCGCCTTTCTCGATGAATTACATTGAGAAACTGATTAGACAACTGGTAAGGATCAGTATAAACATAAGTAGATACAATATGTCTGTATTATTCAATGAAACATGTTTGAATGGAAGATATGCTGCCTATATATATATATATATATATATATATATATATATATATATATATATATATATATATATAAAATAAAAATATAAGTTTAAGTTGTGCTATATTTATGGGTGAAAATGCGCAATATCAGGGATATAGCATATATATATATAAAAAGTGATTACTGAGCAGTGACATTCTGCTTTATGCTGGACCATAATCTTCATCTATCTATCTATCTATCTATCTATCTATCTATATATGGGGGCTCTTTCATTTGTGATCTTTCTTTACACATGTTTTTTTCAGACTGCTCACATTGCGTCGCAGTATTTTCCACAAATACGGAGATGAAAAGTACAATGCTGAACGTTATCTCCCCTTTCCTTTCTTTGTGTACTACTTTCTTTCTTTCTTTCTTTCTTTCTTTCTTTCTTTTACTCTGTTTCTTTATACGTTATCTCTTTACTCTCTCTGAAACCTGACTTTCTATCCTTTTTTTGCGGTTTGTCAGACGCCTTCTGATTTGTACTAGACCGCCATTTTCTCACGCTATTTTCGCTTAACGTCAGCGTCCTTTCAGTTCTATCGCCACAGACCGCCAAAATGTTGGATAAATCTCTTCCTGTGGTAATGTCCTTTCTTTTTTACTGCTTACTTTTCTTCCCTATTTTGTCGTCATTATCTCCCTCGAGTTTTATTTTAATCTAACACACACACACACACACACACACACACACACACACACACACACACACACACACACACAGAGTCATTCTCACCCACTTACTTTCACTTGCAACCATATTCACAAACTCACACGCATTTATTCTTGTTCAATCACATTGTTTCTCACTCACACTTGCACTTACATACATATGCTTACGCTTTCAAACACGCATTCACACACAATCGCAATCTCTCACTTTCATACAAGCGCATATATATCCCACTATTCCTCCCTTACACCCATCAAACCCTCTTTGCTTTTACTCATACTAATACAGATTTTCTTTCTTTCTTTCTTTCTTTCTTTCTTTCTTTCTTTCTTTCTTTCTCGCTTGGAACAAGCGTTAAATAGAATTGAGATTCATTTTTGACTAGATGGATAACCAATTGGGAATACCAGGCACTGTAAGCTTGGGTGTGCGGCTGGTGTAATGGATAATGACTCGGAATTGTTAATCGGAGAGCCGAGTTCCAGTTGGGATTTTTATATTCAATTACGCGCAAACATATTTCCCCCAAGCTGTGGGTTAATTAGTAAGATTTGTATCGCTAGACCATTATTATCTCCAAAAATTAAATAAAATTGCGTATAAAATATTTAAATTTCGACATTAAATAACCAATAGAGGTTGATATGCCGCGAAACGAAAACAACTCATCAACATTTTTGTCGTCTGTATTCATCTAAGTAGTAGTTCAGATGGTTCGACGGCTTGACATTTTTAATGTTAATTTAACGGTTGATGTTGTGGGTTTGGCTTCCATTAAAGGTTTATATTTATGGTAGCAAAGAAATTATCCGTGTAGGCCTTTTCAGAAAAAAATCAAGGTTTAACTGCAGATAATCGTTATTTGTGATGACTCATTCATTTGATTAACCCTCTTAAACTTTAGAAAAGAATAGCGATAAAAAATATAAATAGTCTTTCTTCATTTTTCTTTTGTCCGATGACTGTCGATGTCTTTATTCAGCCATTTTTCTTTTACATCTTTTTACCTTTTTCTTCCTTATTTTCTCTTCATTTTTTCTCATTCATCTTTTTTATTTCTTTTTTTTTGCTTTGTTTCCTTTACTCATCACTTTTCTTCCATTTCAATGTACTTCATTTCTTTCTTCCTTCGTTTCTTACGCACATTCTTCTTCCGTGATCTAAGCTTTCATTCCTCTAATTTCACTCCTCTAGTTTTCCTCTCATACACTTTTAAAACTCTATAATTAACGATTCCATTCGATTTCACACCTTCCTTCATTTTTTTCTCTTCTTTATGCCTTACCTTCTCTTGCTCTTTACTATTATTCTGTTCTAAATCTGTCTTTATCAGCACCTTCTATTTCACCGTTCCTCTTATATTTTTCGTTTTGCAATGTAATTCCCCACAGCTGTTAATACCGTGTTTCGACCTGTCATCGCCACCTGACATGTCTGTATTTTTTTACGGAGATTGTAATAGCAAAATGTGATGAAACTTCTACAATGTTGAGTGCGGGCAGTACTGAGGGCTTGGGACGTTAAGATCAGATAGGAGGGATACAGCGACATGGCCGATTTGAACCCCGGCCCTGTCATTGAAGACAAAGGGGAAAATGTTCTGTTTGCATTTAGGGTCGTTCTCTGTGCATATTAGCTGCCATGAGCGCGCATGTACACGGGCGTATTTTAAGGAATAACAACTTTTACATATTTAAGTATGTGTGTGTGTACGTGTAAGTTTTTCTATATGGACGACGGATGTGTTTACAAAATGCGATGTAATAATACTTGCGAGCCCATTAAATCTATTCGTGTATATATTGGCGAATGTGGGAGGATTGTTTTGTTAGCATATAACTATATAATCGTGCCAGCACATATTTTGAGATGCTCTGTTTGTATAAAGAAAGGTTACATTTGGTGTACACACACACACACACACACACACACACACACACACACACACACACACATATATATCTATATGTAGAAAAAGACAATATTTATAAATGTAAGACAATAGGAAAACTGTAATATTAGCCGACGCGTTTCGTCCAATGTGGACTTTTCCAAAGCAAAAACGAAATGAATTTATTAAAAAAAAACAAAGACCTTTTTCCCTATTTCACCTTTCCTAACAGAATTCCTTCTCTCCCAAGTAAACGTACACAACTGTATCAAGAAATCAAAAGAAAATGGTTGAATCCGTCAACGCAACAATAAAAACAATATTTCCACACGTGACAATACTTGACGTAATTTTCAGTTAACAGTATGAATATATCAGCATTCTCTAAATTCTTCCAGTTGCTAAGGAATTTTGTTTTGTTAATATTTGTTACTTTGTTTTAATAAATTCATTTCGTTTTTGCCTTGAAAAAGTCCACATTGGGCGAAACGCGTCGGCTAATATTACAGTTTTCCTATTGTCTTTTACATTTATACACACACACATATATACACACATATAAACACACTTATATATATCTGTACGTATACGGCGGAGTAATGTAAAGCGGCTCGAATTAAGGAATCGGATCCTTTACATTCATTTACGTTTCACTTGGGAAAGGTATGAATCTTCTTTTTCTCCCCCAGCTATGGGTAAATAACAGGACAGACTGGGTTCTATAGCCTTATGTGGTAGCCGGTCTAGGAGTAGGCCAATTCAAAACATGCAGAGGGTCATTGTGAAACCTTGTGGCACGTTGTGCACCAGTTCTCTGTATTCGGCTCTTCCAAAAAGTGTGGTTGGTTCTGCACAAACCCATTACCACTATAATCAAATCATATGTGCAGGTTTCTGGCTGTCATTTCCTACAAAGTGAGTTGCTTGACTCTGATACGTCGAAAAAACGGTAGATTCCAATATATATATATATATATATATATATATATATATATATATATATATATATATATATATACAAATATAGATAACTATACTCTTTTCGAAAAACCTTGAATTTTTTGATTTGCCAATAATCAAATCAATCTCGAGGGAAAAAAGCTTTTAAAAAAAGAAAGAGCTACAAACATGAAAGTCTGTCGAAAAAAATCGCCCAGGTGCAGGTTTGAAGCCCAAAGAAAAAACCCCGATACGAGTAAACAACTAACAAAATTTCCTAAATTTCCCTGACGATCCGTTTAGGTGAGACATAGGTAGGTTTTTCTGGCTCACTAGGTGTATATATATATATATATATATATATATATATATATATATATATATATATATATATATATATATATGCTTTCAGTTTGATATCTATTAGCACAGAGCTTACCTGAAGCTGTCATGATAGTGAAGCACCCAGTAAGGAACGCACACAGAAGCAACTCTGATGCGTTTGAGTGTATATTTAATTTGAATATATATAAATGGATCGGGCTGACAACCTTTCAACACACCCTTATATGTAGAGAGTGCGGCAGAAACACCTCCCGCATATACCATCCAGAAATACCTCCCACATAATGATAAAACATTAGCTAGACGAAGACACCATTGTTAATAATGTCATACCATTATGTAGGAAGTATTTGTTGGAGGTATATTTGGGAGCTAATTAATATGGAGAAAGTTGTCACTTAACTGAGTAGTGTTATTTCAACGATGCGATCAGGAAACATTGAAGTCTGCGCAGACATCGATGTTTCCTGATCGCATCGTTGTATTGCCTTCACTCTTCAGCGCCATTGGCTTCTCTACTGTTACTTCTCAATCTTTTCGTGAGTTTGGTATAATTTGATATCCCTGTGTGAGTGTGTGGCTTTTTCACTTAATGTGTGTTGTATTATTTTAATACTTTGAAATATCAGCCGCACAGCGACATGGAAAAAATACAGTTCAATTATTCACTAAAAAACATACACACATCAAACGACTATAAAATCAAGTTCACCGAAAAATGTAGAACATATAATAAAATGCATGAAATGAAAAGTATTTTACTTCCTTAACAAAGATAAAACCAACAACGGCAAAACCACAATAACCTTGAATTTTCGTAAAAAGAAATGCCTACCATAACAGAGCGACCTAATTGCATTTGAAAACAACTTAATAAACATAAACAAACTAGAAATAAGAAAATCACACGACAAATTCTAAAAACAATTGGACAATGATAAAAAAGACAAACAAATGAAAAAAATATATACAATCGGATAAATGTAGAACCATCTACAAAATGGACACCAACGACTATAAAAAATAGGTGAAAAAGAAATCGCCAAATTCTATAAAACCATTAACAACAATATGGAAAACAACATAAACAAGGAAGCAAAAATATAGCAGCCAAACGAAAACTAGACAACAGGATCAAGCAACTACCAAAAGTAAAATTATTCATTAAGCTAAAAGACCACAGTGACAACTTCTTAAACAAACCAAATGTAAATTAATAAGCCCTATAAAAACCAACATTGGAAAAATAAGCAAAAAAATAGAGGAAATATGTTCAAAACTAAGGATTAAACTAAAAATAAACCAATGAAAAAACACAAAAGAAACAATAAATGGCTTTAAGAACATCAAGAAAAAAGAATAATGCTATTTTGTATATCTGGACATAAAGACTTCTACTTATTCATCAAAGAACAAACATTGAACAGCGCACTAGATCTAGCAAAACAAATTATAAGTATCTGAGATGAAGACCTAAACATCATCGAACACTGTAGAAGGCCTATACTATAACATAAGAACAAATAATAGTCGAAAAAACGCAACACTAACAACAGCAATGCCAATAACGATTACAATTTTGACGTAACATTGGGCAGCTACGACGGCACCAAAAATATGCGAACTTAAAGGCAAACATATAATCATCAAATTAAAAAACATTACCAAAACAAATATAGGCCTATACAGAGACCACCGACTTAATAAGCCTAAGAAACTGTAACGGTAGAAACACAGAAAAAGTAGAAAACAAATCACAGAAATCTTCAACACACTAGAATTCGCAATAGACATAAAATCAAATATAAAAGTAGTAATTTTTTTTTATATATGACATTCAATTTAAACAACAATGCAAACTATACAGGAAAGCAACCAACAGCCCTATATATCTCAGCAAAAACTCCAACCACCCCCTAACACAATAACACACATACCTATATCCATAAACAAAAGAATATCAACGAATTCCTGCAACATTAAAATATTCAACGAAAACAAAGAAACATAACAATCGACACTAAGAAATAACGGCTATTCAAACAAACTGGAATGCATAAATGAAAACAAACCAAACAAAAACAGTAGAAAAAGAAACATAATCTGGCTTAACCCACTCTACAATAATGTAATAAAAACAGAAACAGGAAAATATACTTCAATATAATTGAAAAAC
This sequence comes from Acanthosepion pharaonis, assembly GCA_903632075.3. NCBI lineage: Eukaryota > Metazoa > Mollusca > Cephalopoda > Sepiida > Sepiidae > Acanthosepion > Acanthosepion pharaonis. The sequence continues at coordinate 4,081,119 of CAHIKZ030004034.1, read as the reverse complement.
ATTTCCCAAATACAACAAACTATCAAAAATCATCAACAAAAACCACAGAGAATGAGAACCATTCTATAATGAAGTTTTAATAGACGTGAAACATGTTAAATTAATAAACATTTCCTATTTGTTCTTTATCTTATTATTCTGTCGGATTCCGATCCATATTTGATCCCAACTCTTATATATATATATATGAGTGTGTGTGTGTGTGTTAAAAATACAGTGAGGAAAATTTTCCTTCCCATCAAGACAATTTCAGACTCAAGTTTTTGTGTTTGACATTCCATCTGAACCCCCGCAGCCAGGCTCCCATTTTTGAAAGCCTTTTTTTATCCATTTGGGATTCAACGTATTTAATAATAATATTTTGTAAAATACGGATTTTGCTTCTTGATATTGTCGCTGGTTAAATTTTATATTACAGTCTCTGTCGAGATGGGCGGATATTAGTAACATTTTTTGACAGAGATTATCCATTTCTAACAAAATATCACAACAGTTCTTTGCGATGGAGGTTTTTCGCGCATTTTTCTTTTTTTTTTTAGTAAAACTCGAAATCACTCATTACAAATGATCTGGACTTTAACTTTCTTGACAAGTTCCAAAAGCAAAATACTTACGTCGGAATGCTTTTATTGATAACTAAATAAGCAGTAATAAAACAAAAACATGTTCTTCAAATTCAAAATTGAACCAAGAATAATTAGTTTGAACGGCTAAAAGACAACGTCTTTATCTGATCAGCGTTAACTTACAATTGTTGGAGGAGATTGAAAATATGATAGAAAGAATGAATTATATATATATATATATATATATATATATATATATATATATATATATATATATATATATATATAAATCATGAGAGATACACGACAGTGTTGTCCACGTAATCTGGACTTCATGTCTTTTATTCGAGATGCACTGTTGTCATGATAAGAAACTGATGTTTTGCACTACGTAGTTATCTTGAGCGCTGTGTCTTCAGGTGGTCAATTACGTGCGGAACAGAATCGTGAATTCCGACCCCATCTTCATCAAAGAGTCTCCCATTTACGGAACGGGTGAGGTTTTTCCCACCTTTCCATCAGTTCTGAATTCACATATGCCAACTGCAATGGTAAGTTCTTCGCTTCAGAAAGAAGTCACCGGCCGCAAGCGGGTCGCTTTTCCCCATTTCAAATCTTTTAATTCCTTTTATGACATCGTATTCTTTCTTTCTTCATTTCTTCCTTCCTTCTTTTCATCTTTCCTCCCTTCCTTTCTTCCTTCCTTTCTTTCTTTCTTTGTTCGGTTTGCAATAGACATTGCCGACTGACCAAAATACCACCACGTGATCATGCTATTCTCGAACAAGTGTCGCTTCCGAGCAAAGGGAAAGCTAAGAACGGGAGCGAAGTGAGGTGGAGATGCGCTTGTTAGGTTAACCGCCTACTGAAGTTATTACGTGTTTATTGTGCAGCCAGCCGTTTTAATTACGTATAGCTTAAAGGTGAAAACATGGCTTTCATTGCACTCCATTTATGCGTTCTACTTTAGAAAGTACAGGTGAGAAAACTAATTGAAAAGATGGTATATTAAAAACCTGAATATCAAGGGTTTAAAATATTTAGGGGGTCATTTCTACTCTGTTCATTCATTTTTCTTTTTATGAATTCAATTATTTTGTTAGTCGTTTACGTTCCTTCTATATATGGTTAGACTTATAACTTGTTTTAATGATTTAATTTTTATACAACCGATAAAAAGGAAATATCTCAATTTGTATTGCATACATCGATTACAGTTTTAATTCTATGTTATGTGCAATTTATAAATTTCTGATATTTATTTTTACAACAGTAAACATACAGTGGAGTAATGGATAGCGGCTCGGATTGAGGAATCGAAGAGCCGAGTTCGAATTCCTGTCGAATCCATATTACGTGCTAATACCCATGGGAAAGGTATGAACCCTCCTCTTCTTCCCCCAGCTATGGGTGAATAGCAGGAAAAACCGGGTTCTATAGCTTTGGATGGCAACTGGTCTACTTCAGGATTCATGTATCGAAAGATAAATCATCGCCTAAGCGTGTATCATGCATGGAACATAACTATTTGGTTTTTACAATTATTCCAATTTGGAATAACGTCTCATTCCCTCCAGATATCTGTAAATATTTATTTTTTAATGGAGTTGGTAAATCCTCATTAGATCAGTAAAATTAGAAATATGTATTTAATTGTTCTACCAATTTCACTAAAGAGTAGACCAATATATTTTTAATGATTTCACCCTAAGTAAGCCAATAAAGACAATAAGACGGAAGGGGTTACTGATTGTGAGATAGTATGAGAAAAAAAAAAAAACAATATTAAGGAGAGAGAACATTGAAACAAGAGAAGATAACGCTTGACATTGCATTTAAATGTTTGAAGATCAAAGTTGACTGGAAAGCAAGAAAGAGAGTTCCGCAAGCGAAAAGTACGAGAGAAGAAACGGTTAGCATGGAACATACGGTTACATGTGGACATTTCAATTGTAAAATGATGAGACCCTGCAGCCAATTTAGTACTGCGCTTAAATTCATAAAGTTTAGGTAGCAAAGAGGAAAGCTCAGCGGAACAATTATTACCATGAAAATATGTATGAAAAAGGCAGAAGGGGGCTACGTTCCGGCAGTGGGAATTAATACCAAATAGAAATATGCAGTTTTTAAAACCCCTTAATGTAGCCCATCTTTGATCCATTTTAAATGACTCAACAAATCTATCAGTAATTGATACAATTGCTTAATTACTCTTATTTTGGGGGATCTTGGTAATTAACCGATACAAATAATAATAATAATAATGTTGTAGTGGAACACACCTATTCTATTGTTAATAGACTCTCCCACCTATAATAAGTAGGAGTAGTAGAGGTCGCTCAGTGGTTCAGTCAGTCAGTCGATGCCGGACGACCGTTAGTCGGATACTAAAGTATCAGCGACCACAACTAGATTTCTCTGCGTCATTACCTATTATATCAAGTTCCTAACGTTTTGTACGTCGAACCTATTTTACGACCGACTTAGTACAAATACAAGCCTCCACTGTGAAACCACTCCACAACAATTATTTGACGACGAGGATTCGAACTTATACGGAGGAAGAAAAACTTTCGTACTCCATAACAAATAATAATAATAATAATAATAATGATAATAATAATTATAATAATACGTTGAAAAGGACTGGATTTAAGGAATGATAAAGAAAAGACCCAGTGTTTAACAATGTTTAACAATATTTCGATTGTAGGTCTGTCTTCTTCAATTTATATTTAAAAATTGCGTGCAAGTATGAAAAATATAAAAATGCAGATTTATGTACAGACATCGATTGCCTTGACAAAAAGAGTTGCATCAACGCTACAAGACGAGTGAAACGCAGCCAACATGAATGGAATGCAACTAAAACGTGGATAACATGATGGGGTTCGTGCTCATCTTTAAATTTTCCGTTAGTTGATTAGTTAGTAAAAGCAATTAATCAAATAGTTTAGTATAAATCTTATGGAAAAAGAAAAACGAGAGAAGACACAATTTTTAATAACGTTTAACAATATTCGACGGTATGTCTGTCTTCTTCAAGTTATGTCTAAAAATTACATACAATTGTGAAAAAATATTTAAAAGATACAAGTCTTTGTACAAATATCACTTGTCTTGACTAAAAGAATTTTACTGGTAGTCAACGCTACAAGGCGAATGAAACGCAGCTAACGTGAATGGAATGCAACTAAGCTTGAGTAACATAATGGGGTCTGTGCTCGTCTTTAAATTTTACTTTAGTTCACTAGTTGGTAAAAGCAATTAATCAAATAATTTGATATAAATATTGTAGAACTTGTCTGTCATGATGTTCATGAGACGTTATTAGTTTGCACAGGTAATTATCTTCATTCGTTTTAAAGGTTGAAATCTCGGTGAAGCCTAGATATTTTAACAGATGTTCGTCGAAACTATAGCCGTTCGTGATAAAATGTTTCGCAAGTTTTGTTGATATCACATTGTTGTGTCCGACATTATGTGACCATTAAATCTTTTGTTTAAGAATAATGTAATTATCGTCATACGTTTCAAGAGTTGAAAGGTCGGTGGATTCTGGGTAATTTTTGAGAATGTATACCTTAACATGTTTGTCGACATTACAGTCCTTCTTGATAAATAATAATAATAATAATAATAATAATAATAATGATAATAATAATAATAAATATAAAACTCTGCGTGATAAATGGGCAAACATTCAGCACTGGGAAATCTGTAAATTTTACGGGAAAGAAACTGCAAGAAATTGGTATGAACATCATCCAGACCGGTTACAAAAATAGAATAGAAAGAACAATCAAAGTAATCGGATTATACCATCGATCAAAGACCGCAAAAAAATTGAAGCAACATGGCAGTCTCTGCAGATTGTATTATCTTTGAAAATGTTCAAAAACTTCAAAAACAAGGAAAGTGGAAAAAAATGTGGCCATGAAGACATCAATTGATAGTTGTAGTTGGAGCCCTCGGCGGATTGGAAAAGGATCCGATAGACTAATTAAAGGAATTTGAAAAATGCCCTGAAGAAATACAAAAAATTGACCTGGAAATTGAAGAGATTCATTTATGTAAAATGGAAATTTGTTTCTTAGAAAGATGAAGAAAAATACCATTTTTAGCTTTAGGTTGGGACCTGGAATTAAAAAAATATAAACAAAATCAAAGGAAATGAAAATAAAAGCTTCCTACTCTAAACCCCATGGCTTAATGACATAAAGATTGGTGATCTGATTGAAAGTCTTAACGTTACATATTTTGTCCTGGTCGCTTAAGATGGGCTACAGGAGAACTTTGTCTATTCGGCAGCTTCTTTCGAAGAATCGCTACTTTATGGAACAGACATACTATGCACTTTGATCACCTGTTTTAACCTTCTAGTATCAACCGTTATCTATCCTTTCCTCAGTACTTTTTCCTCCTAGTGTGACCATACAACGAAATCATTCGAATGATCTTGATAATAATAATAATTGTATTTGGAAAAATTAATAATAATAAATAGAAAACTCTATCAGTGATAAATGACCAAACATTTAGGCATGTCACCTGGGGCTGAAATCTGTTTTTTTGAGCAGGAAAGAAAGCCTCAAGAAATTGGTATGAACATCATTTTAAGTTTGAAGGATGAGGCAGATAAACCGTCTTGAAAGGGCTTAAATCAAAGTATTTGAGAGACATCTTAATCGAAGGCCGTCTAAATAGAGTGAGTTACTCGACATTCAGGTATTTCTTTTTGAAATGGCAAAGAAGAAATCTGCAGGTTGTAATCGTTGTTTCAAAATGTTCAAAAACATGTCATCATATCGCAAATATTTGGCTTGATGCATGTGGAAATTTAAAACTGGGTGTCACAATGGGCATATTATTCTTCATATATTTGTATCCACGCATCATTTTTTAGGCCTCGGCTCTCTTATTCAAAAATAATCCGATAATAACTAATTAAAACTGGCAAAAAATGAATACACCCGCATCCATAACAAGGTAGCAAACATATATGCCCTGAAGATATGCAAGAATCAAAAATTGAAACCACTGAGAGATGGTATAAGAACTAACCAGACAAAGAGATTCAAAATAACGATGTAAAATGGACTTCATTTTTTTCAAACTGATAGGGAAATAAAAGCTGATATTATAAAAATAAAAAGAAATTTTTTGAGAATGCTTATTGATATAGGGACCATCTGAGAGAAACAGTTTATAAAATTATCAGAAATCACAAGAACTTGGAACCGAGATTAAAAGGATGTGGGAAATGAAGACTGTACTAATAGACATGGGAGCTCTGGGGCCCGTGAGAAAAGGAAAGGACATCTTGATTGAAAGTTTTAAGGTAAGATTAACAAAATTTGTCCTGGTCGCCCTACTAGGAAAATCTCATATACTACACCCAATTCCATTCCTATAGGGCCTAAGTACCATAGTTTGAAAAATATAACATACTTTAATAATAACAATAATAATAATAATACTAATAATAATATATCATCAGCTACCAATTTAACGACCTGAAACTTAATAGTATCAACCGTTATCTATCCTAAATCCAGATAATCCGTCACTTTTTCAACCCCTCCAAAGAGAACGTTCAGAATAAAGTAGTTACCATCCTCTAGAAATTTAGGCTTTGTCTGTTGTGTTCGCTCTTGGGCCCCATGGGAAAGGAGAAAAATTAGCTAAAAATATTAGGCTCGACTGGGCACTCTAGCCTTTGATGACAATCAGTATAAGAGAAGGAAAACAGTCTATATGAAACCAAAATAAGGAGAAAGCAACGATCAAACCACCTAACTTTTTTATGAATACATCAGTTCACAATAATAGAGAAAATGGCCGGATTTGGAGAAACATTTTACAACGTTTGAAGGATGATTGAAATAAAAAAATGTCTTTTTGTTCTTACAAATTCCAAGCTTGATATTTGAAATTAACTGTAATGTTTGAGGCCGTCAAAATAAAATGAAGTCTGGACATTCAGGTATTTCTTTTGAAAGTATACTGTAAAGAAGAAATATCTAACAGGTAACGCATTCTTTAAAATTGTTTCAAAAATGTTATGTGCTGCGTTTATTAAGACATATATCATACATATCGACAAATCATTTATATATATATGCATATATATATATATATATACATTATATAAGACTGGGTATATATAATGGGCATATTATTCTTCATATATTTGTATCCATATATCATTTTATAAAATGGCTTGCTGTTAATCTCTTATTCAATAATAATAATAATAATAATAATAATTTAACTGATATAAAATATATATATATATATGTATAGGTATCCATAAGATTATGCCAGCATTACCAATTATAATAGTGGTTTTAAGATTAATTTAATCACAAATTCATTAAAATCATTTTTAATATTTTTTATTTTCAGAACTTTTTGTTATAAAAATTTATTAAAATAACGATTTATATTTTTAATAAACATAATAATTCAAACTGATAATAAAATAATAATAATAATAATGGCCTAATAAAGAAAAGAAACTCAGAAGATGATGATGGTTATTGAACATAAAGTAGTAAGTGCCATCTGATGAAAAAAGCAACAAATAAAATTATTTCAAATGGAATTGTCCAAATACGAAGAACACCGGCTGAAACTGCGAAATACTTAAAAAAAGACAGCAAAGACGAATGCAACCGACCAGATACAGAAGTGATGGCAAGATAAACCGCTTCATGGCCAATACTCTGCCCGTACCAAACAAGCTGACGTAGACAAAACCCGTACCCATCAGTGGCTACGTAGTGCAGGGTTGAAAGCGGAAACTGAAGGTTTTATCCTTGCTGCGCAGGACCAATGCTTGCTAACTAGGAATTATCAAGCACATATACTAAAATATTGTGTCAGCCCAAAATGCAGATTCTGTGATAAATATCCAGAAACGATTGATCATCTTGTATCAGGTTGCACGATGTTGGTACCCCCTGAATATAAAACCCGACATGACAGAGTGGGCCAATATCTGCACTGGAAAATCTGCAACTTCTACCGGAAGGAAACTGAAAGAAACTGGTATGAACATCACCCAGACCCGGTTACGGAGATAGGACCTGTTACAATTCTATGGGACGACACAATACACACTGACAGAACAATCAAGGCCAACCGCCCAGATATTGTTATTAAAGACCACGAACAAAAACGGTGCCTCATTATTGATATGGCAGTCCCTGCTGACTGCAATGTATCTTTGAAGATATTCAAAAAGCTGTCAAAATACAAGGACCTTGAAATAGAAATCTCGAAAATGTGGCATATGGGAACATCAACAATCCCTGTTGTAGTTGGAGCCCTAGCACTGGTTGGAAAAGATTGCAGAAGACTAATTGAAGGGATTCCTGGAAGTCCATGTCTCAAGGAGATACAAAAAATTGTTCTGACAAGTACAGCCCACACTTTACGAAGGGCTTTATCTATGTAATTTTTTTTTTTTGTGTGAGTGGAAAGTGTCATGCTGCCATTTCTAACCTTAGGTCCCTGGGCGGGACCCGGAAAGAAATGTGTAAACGCCAGAAATCAAAGAAAATAAATAATAATAATAATAATAATAATAATAATAATAATAATAATAATAAGTGACTATGTAGATCAGGGATATTCTTGCTGCACAGGGCCAATTCTTGCAATTCGAAATTAAATTATCAAGCACACATACTGAAAAATTGTGTTAACCCAAAATGCAAATTCCGTAATCAATGTCCAGAAACAATTGACCATTTTGTATCAGGTTGCACGGTATTGTCACCCACTGAAACCTGGCAAATCAGAATGGGCCAATATCTGCACTGGAAAATCTTAAATTTCTACGAAAAGGAAACTGAAAGTATAACTGCAAGGTTACTAAGATAGGAACTGTAACAATTTTATGGGACTTCACAATACACACGGACAGAAGAATCAAAGCTAATCGTCCAGACATCGTGATTAGAGTCCGCGAAGACAAAAAATGCCTCCTTATTGATATGGCAGTCCCTGTAAACTGCAATGTATCTTTGAAGATCTTCAAAAAGCTATCAAAATACCAAGACCTTGAAATTGAAATCTCAGAAATGTGGCATATGAGTACATCAACAATTCCTGCTGTAGTTGGAGCCTTCAGATTGATTGGAAAAGATTCCAATAGATTCACTGAAGGGATTCCTGGTAGACCATGCCTTAAAGAAATTCAAAAAATTGTTCTCACAATTACAGCCCACAACTTACGAAGGGCTTTATCTATGTAAACTATGTGTGAATTGTTTTCAAAATTGCTTAGTACAGAATGTCATATCATTTCTGACCTTAGGTCTCTGGTCGGGACCCAAAAGAAAAATGAGTAAACACCAGAAATCAAAATAAAGATAGTAATAATAAATGTTTTGCAATTAAAGGGGAGTGTGTAAATGACAGGGGCAAATAATTTGAGCAATTTGACTGACGGGTGAAACAGTTTGAACAGTATATATATATATATATATATATATATATATATATATATATATATATATATATATATAGAGAGAGAGAGAGAGAGAGAGAGAGAGAGAGAAAGAAAGAGATTGAGGAATCGGAAAGTTCGAATTCCATTACATCACTTACGCGCTAATACACTTGGTAAAGTTATGAATCTTCTTTTTTTCCCCATCTATGGGTAAATAGTAGGACAGACTGAGTTCTATAGCCTTGGGTGGCAACCGGTCTAGGAGAAAGTAACTCAATTTAAAACTGTATGTAGCCTTGGCGTAGCACATACTATACAGCTAAATAAAAGATTGTTCGCATTGGCTGAATGGATGAATATATTCATTTCATAATTTTTCCTTTACTACTTGTACTTCAGTGTAAGTTCAGCAAGACAGACCCATCCATCTGGTTTTTCGGCATTTCTTCTACTTTTCTAAAGAATAGAATTCAGGTGACAACTGACAATTTATTAGAGAGACAATTTTTCGCTTCAACAGGTGATTATACATCATAATTAATGACGGCCATTAAATCACCCCGAATGAATTAATAGTTGGGTTATTAATGGATATCGGTTTGGTATAATGGAATCGGCGAGCCGGGTTCGAATTCTCGGTTTGTTTGTTGTGTTCTTTTTTCGCCCACGGGAAAGGCATGAATCCGCCTTTTCCCGCTTATATTAATAGTTTCGTCATACAGAATTCTACAGACACTGTGTGTAGGAGAAGAAAATTCACCTTCATAGTTATAATACACAGACAATATAGCATTCATGTGGTTAACCTTAATTCACATGAATGAGGGATGATTAAAAAAAAGAAAAGAACGAAAACGTTTTTTTTTGTACAATATTATACAATAACAACAATTTAGCAAAAAGTAACAATTTGCATGCCAGTCTTGTAAACATTTACTGCAATAGTGAGTTTGTTCCTTGTTGAGTACCCTACGCTTGTGGCCTTGCTTCAGACAAGCTAAGCATAGAAAACATCAATATTAGATGCCAGAAAAGAATGTTTATGGATACGGGAAAAGAAGAGGGAAGTAATATTCAAAAAGAATCACGAAAAAAAGGTTTTAAAGGAAGCATTTTATAAAGAATCTAGAAAGTAAGACAGAGAAACGAGTGAAAAGGTCTGGGGAAGGAGAGAGAGAGAGAGAGAGAGAGAGAGAGAGAGAGAGAGAGAGAGAGAGAGAGAGAGATGGGGGGGTGGATAAGAGCAAAAACAAAAAAGGATCAAGTAAGAATGAGAGAGAAAAGAAGCGATGGGAGAAGTGGAATGGCGAGGAACCAAAAAAAAAAAGATAGAATGTTTGGTGAGATGGACAAAAGAGAAATAAAAGAAGCTTAAAAAGAGAGTGGGAGGGGAAAACGAATGTAGATAGAATGAAAGAATAGGGAAAGAAGAGACGAGGTTTGAGGTAGAAGGATAAAAAGAAGAGTAGGGAAGGAAAGCAGGAAGGAAAGAAAAAAAAACGAAGACAAATGAAAAGTAAAAAACAAAACAAAAAGAGCAAAAAAAAAAAAAGAAAACAAGAACAGAACTAGAATGAATGAGAGAAAGAAAAAATGTAAGACTGGAAGGTTCAAAAGTTATTAAATGAGGAAATTGTTTTATAGATAGATAGATAGATAGATAGATAGATAGAGAGAGAGAGAGAGAGAGAGTGAGAGAGAGAGAGATAAGCAGAGGTAGAGAGAGTGAGAAAAGAAGAAACAGAGAGAAAGAGAAAGGTAGAGAGTAAAAGGGGGAGAGAGTGATAGAGAAAGAGAGAAAGACAGAGAAAGACAGTGAATATATCGAGGGAGAGGGAGTGAGAGATAGGAGGAGAGAAAGTTTGATAGATAGAGGAATGTAAAGAGAGAGAAAAAAGTAACGATGGATAAAGAAAGAGATAAAGAGACGGATAGAGAGAAAGAAAGAGATTGATTATATATATATATATATATATATATATATATATATATGAGAGAGAGGGAGAGGGAGATTCAAATGAAGGAAAAAGAGAAGACGAAAAAGTGAATTAGTGAAAAAAAGTGAATTAGTGAAGCAAGGATAAAATAGAAAACTTTCGAGGGAATTAAAAGAGACGCTAAAATGGAATAGGGAGAGAAAAAAAGAAAGTGTCAGTAAAAAGGGAAAAAAAAAGAAAAAGAAAAGAGATAGAATAGAGAAGAAGAATGAAAGGAAGAGGATATGTGTTTGTGGGAATATGAGAGAAATCAGTTGTCAAAACATGCCCGGCATAGGCATTTTGGGAGAAAATGGAGTTTATAATGATATTGGCATTTCCCCACTCACTCACGCAGCTGTCACGAACAGTACAGACATAAATACGTTGCTGAACAGAAGAAGAAAAAACGTGGCTGAAAAGAGCATTACCTAAGGTGAGAGTCGGTGACGATCTGTGGCCAAAAGCATACCAAAGGCATACGTACATAGATGAACAGACAAACACACACAGACCGACGCATGCACGCGTATAAACGCACATCATACCAAAAGGCGACCACGTATCCACAAGGATGTAAACACACATCTATCTAAACACATTTGAATACTTACATCTTAGACATTTAGACACACAATTGACATACAAAGGCCTCTGGAGTCACACATACACATAGGCATAAGTATTCGAAAGTCGTATGCACATACACAACCGGAGATACACGCACAAACACACACAAACACGCCCATACAAATATATACGCGATAGCATACACACGTAAAGATACGCACATTCTTCGTATGCCGGTCCTCATGTACACACATACGCATGCACACATAGATTCAACAATCTAAAGGCGTATACAAACATGATAAAAACACATAGAAATGCTTACAAGTAGAAATATATTCACATTATCTTTTTACACACACACACACACACACACACACACACACACACGCACACACACACACACACACAGGCGCGCGCACACACACATACAGACGGTGTGTTTGAGGATGCTGAAGTGCGTATCTATAGATATAAACTAATATACGATCTCTATGCAAATGTGGCTATACAGCGTACAGGTTTATGGTTTTGTCTTCGTATGAACATCTTAAGAAACTTAACGGCGTGGATGTGCGGGTGGTGTAATGGACAGCAGCTCGAAATATGAAATCGGATATCCAAGTTCGAATTCCAGTCGGATTCGTTGCATTCACTTACGCGCGGATAGCCCTTCAGAAATATATGAATTCATCTCTTTCTTCCAACTATGGGTTAAATAGCAAGAATTGTATTTGTATAAATCATTATTAATGTAAAAAATAAAAAACAAAAAAACTATTAATGCTAAAAGAAAAATATTTTTGCTTCAACTTAAAATAATCAACAAAGGATTGATAAGCTGTAAAAAGAAAACAAACAAATCAATCAATAACCGCTTTATCCGTGAGTAGAATAATTTGATACTGAGTTCGATCCTCTCAAAAATAGACTTGCCCAATAAAAAACAAAAAAAACAAAAAACAAACAAAACAAAAAAAAAAAACCCAAAAAACTGTCTATACTTCTGAGATAAGGTATTGTAGTTATTTACATTATTTACACAGTTCAGAGTATTGTCCTCATCTTTATTGTCATGTTTCGGACGTTGTACACTTCGGTTTTCTTCAGGTGACTGGAATTTCGTTAATCGCGGATAGAATATAAAAGATTGAGAAAATGACGTGTGTACACACACACACACACACACACACACACACAAACTCGCGCTGGTGCACACATGCTAACAGATATTCATTACAAAATGGACATAAATTCATCTTTATTCTTATACATGAATTCCTGTTTCTATAAACATCATAAACGCATATATAAAGCGAGGATATAATGCAAATACAGTACGAAAGCGGAAAATGTCATTCAGTGCATGCCGTACACATACAATCATCATAAATTATTTTGTAAATTGATTTTCATTGCATGTTATATAGATACCTTTAAAGATTCGCTGAAAAATGAGCATACCTGATGAAAAAATGCCCAAAACTTAAAAAAAAAAGTTTTATCGTCAAAACCTTTAAATCATTATTAAGAGAAAAGCCCGAAGGATCTTTTGATTATTAAATTATGTTTTAATCCTTTTTAGAACATTTAACATTTTGATTACAATTTTTTCCTTTCTGCGGGAACATAAATTAGTATGGGAAATTTGAGTTTCTTTTGTGGTGAAAAACAAATTGATTTGGAGATTCTTGTAAAAATCGGATAATTGTCGAACTCTAATGAAACTTTCAGGACTTATTCACAAATAAAATTAAATTATATTAGTAACATTTCTTATTTATAAAATCTAGGTATATATATATATATATATATATATATATATATATATATATATATATATATATATATATCTATTACGTCTGTTACACACTCACTTATTTAATTTTATTCAATTTCGAGAAATTCATTTTTGTAACGCTTAATGTTAACATTAGTTATAAGGAAAAGATTTTAGAAAATTTAACTCATCAATTTTCTTTTGCAAAACAGGACCTACTCCAATACAGAAAATCTGCTCTGAATCGTGAAATAATAAATGAAAGAAACTATGACATTATTTAATTAGAAAAGCTGTTAATTGTTTTTATGAATAAGATGGACACTATTGTCTTATGAAAAACAATTTTGACGAATAATTAATTTTTACAAATATTGTTTTCATTTTCTAAATGTTTTAATTATAATAAATTATAAAATTTTAAATATTTTACAATTCTGTATTAATTTGTACTGGTTAGGTCATTAAGATAAGGTTATTAAGAAAAAGACTATATTTACTAATCATCAATGGAAAAGCTTACTATAATTCATCGACAAGTAGTATTTTAAAAAGAATTTTGAATTTATTCCGAATTTTGTGAATATGGATGTTCATACACGACATTATCAGAAAATAAGAACGGCAACTATGGTAAAGTTAAAATTTCCTAGCATTTCCTCAACAAGCGTCTTCGTAAGCATGGCTATAAAGATAAAGTACCTTAAATATCTATCTATATTTCTGAGATGAAGTATTGTAATTATTTACACTAATTACATTGTTCGGCCTTCTTCTTTAGGAGATTAGAATTTCGAACTGAACCCTTTATTTCGTCTACCGGGGTAAATTTTCCTAGTCCCACATGCCATGCCTCTTCTGGGTGTCTCAGTTATCTCCCTTTATCTCAAATCTCCAAGTTTTTGTTCACCACTGTACTAGCCAGATATTGGACACACAACTCGTTAGGTCAACTCACTGGATCCAATCAACACTTTTATTCACTACGACATGTGTCAATTCGAAATTGCAACACCTGAAGAAGCCTGGAGCGTACAACGGCTGAAACGTCGTTAATATGGCAACAGAGACGAGGACAACAGTTCGAACAATGTAAATAGTGTAAATAAATGTACCTAAACGTCAATAAAATATTAGAATGCTTAGAATATTTTCCTAACTTTTTAAGATTACTGGGTAGTTAATATATATATATATATATATATATATGAAGAAATATAGTCTTAAGTTGTGCTATATTTATGGGATAAAGTGCTCAATATCAGAGATAGAGCGTGTGTAAATATAAAAATGAACATAGAACATATATATAAAAGGCGTTCATGTTGTATTCGTCGAGTAATTTTTAGTTATGTACCCTTTACTTAAAAATGTCTGTCATCAATCTGTCGATTAATCTGTCAACATCTCATAAAAACAACCAACGACGTGTTAAAAATGCTTTTCTGCGATATTTTAAAATAAAAGTAAGCAATATTTGTTTCACTTCAGATTAATTAAACATTAAATCAGCTAATCTTTCTTAAATAATGCTTCAGAAAAATATCTCATTTTGAAAGATTTTTTTAAAAAAGAAATTATGTTCTGTTGACATATTTGTCAATATGGCCGATTTTAGGGATTTAAAAAAATAATTCCAATCAATTAAAATTCGGTTTGAAATCCAGCAAAATATTTTGCATATTGGAAATATTAAAATTATTCTATTACCTCGGAGTTAAATCTAAAATAAACCTTCAAGACAGACATTTTATTTTTAACATTAATTTTAAACCTTAGGTATAGCATTTTTAGATGTACCTAATATTATGCAAAATGTAGCCTTGCGCCAGTTATTCGTGCTTGCTTATATGCGTTTATGTGTGACAATTAAAGATGCTCATATCTTCGCCTTCACAGATATGCATGTGTAATTCACATATTAGCAAAAAAAGGTGCATACTTATGTTAACATACGCGGTTAAAGTAAGAGTATTATAACACATAAAACGATTCCACATGAGTAAAAAAAAAGTCAGTATAGCGTCTTGGTTACCACCTCTTTCATTAGCTTTATCTAACCCTATCCTTTCGTAAATCATATTTTCTACCTTCAGATTTTCCTCGTTTTCTTCCCTCTCATTCTTTCATATATATATATATATATATATATATATATATATATATATATATATATATATATATATATATATATATAATATATACATACAAGGTGCGATGGATAAATTATGGCCTAAACTATGCAATTGTGAAAATAACTCTGACATCTCATTTTAACATATATATTTACCAAAATTACACAAAAATATCTTGAAATACCAAAGAGTAATTTTATCCGTTAAAATCGACATTGGATTCAACCACGGTCTCCAGATGAGATGTAAGGATTGATGCGGTTGCAGAAATTGTCTGACAGCTTCGACTGGGTTCACCTGTTTGTGTGACATGGTGCAGTGTCCTGTTGCCAGACATAGGGTCTTCCAACAGCCACCCACTTGATCTTGAGCAGCACTACATCCTCAAGGCCCTTGACGTAGACGTCCTTGTTGAATCTGAGGCCCTATGGGAAGATGAATGGAAGCATAACGTCGCCATCACTAGTGATCATCACAAATATCATGATGTTGACTGAATATATTATCCAACTCTTTCGGAATCATCTGCACTGCCGTCAGATTGACACCCACACACTCTGAAATAGTTGCCAAGCAGTACTGCATGCTTTTTCCAAATTTCTTGAGGAGTGAATTGCATCATGGTGATCTT
>CAHIKZ030004034.1:3957500-4062500 GCA_903632075.3 Acanthosepion pharaonis | reverse complement strand
AGGATTTTCACATTTTACCCTTTTTATATAAGTGGTTATTGTTTTTTTTTGAATCGTGTACAATAAAAGTTTGCTCTTTGCTTCTTTTGAAAGAAACACATTAAAAAAGATTAATATTAACAAAAGTGATGGACTGATTTATAGAAGTTTACAAATGGATATACGAAGAATCTCTCTCACTATGTTACTCTCTCTCTCTCAATATATATATATAATAGAGAGAGCGGGAGAGAGAGAGAGTGAGAGAGAGGAACATGTGAATCACCATTGGATGTGGATTGTCAGTTTCACGCCGCGATGCGATCTTCAAAGCATGCCTAAAATCTTAAGATTCAATTCCCACACTCTCTATATCTTATAAACACTCTCAGATACGGAGCACGCTTTCACATAAATACAGACAATTTTAAACAATGTTTATATATATATATATATATATATATATATATATATATATATATATATATATACTAGAGTTCAAAAGTTTGAAGGAACCCCACAATTAGCATGGAATGAATTTGACCGAAAAGTGAAAAAAAGAAAATGAAAACGAGCTGTTAGAGTCATTAAAAAAAAAAGAATGGAATCAATGATCAAACTTATACTTTGAGAAACATTTGCAGCGAATGCCAAAAATTTGTGCTGCAGTAATCAAATCTGAATGAGAATATTTTGACGAGAGCAAAATTTAATCATGAAATACATTTTTAGCTTTTTCTCATAATTAAATTTCTAATATAAAAAAAATCATGTCTCACTTTTTTAACCATGTATAATAATTTTCTCTTATTTAAAGTACAAAGCGACTACTTTTTAAATAATTTAAAACATGAAAAGGGGTGGCCTAAAACATTTGAATTGTACTCTAATATATATATATATATATATATATATATATATATATATATATATATATATTCTAAAAACGAAAAAGATTTAAAGCGGCTATCTATATCAGTCGTTAGCATTTGGGAGATTGGCGCAGCATAATCGTTCAACGTCGCGTATGCCACACATTTGCCACTGCCAAAGCATATTTTGCGCGCTCGAAGAGCCAAATCACGATCCTTCATAAACCTTCTGAATGCTTTTTGTTCGTGGTTCCGACGCTTATTCCTTTCCGAAATTCATAGAGAAAGATGTAGCGAAAGTGCAACTTTTCATTTTCCATCTTTAAGGCATTCATTTATGAACAAAATATAGACATTCAACTAAGTCTGAGTCACAACATTTTATCTTCCAGATGCAAGTGAAACTTCGTTGAATGATCACAACTGGTGTTTGTTTTGGTGCTGATTTGCGATGCTTTGCGGTTATTTTATATTAACAATAAAAATCGTGCACAAACTTTTGTAATGATCTGATATTAGCCTGATCATATTAGGAATGAAGAGAAAAAAGAGATCAATTTTTGTAACCTGCAAGACGTTGTCATCATTAAGGCGCCGGAAGATGTTACTCAGAGAGAAGCCAGCCTGAAATGGAAGCCAGAAAAAAGACAGAACAAGAGAGGCAAATCTGTCAAAATATAACCGAAAACTAAGCAAGATTCATAAATAGAGGCCTGACTTGGGATCAAGCTTGTGAAAAAGAAAGAAAATGCCCCAGATGTGGACATCATCACCCAATGCTTGATACTAGAATTCACCCTACATAAGGCTTGAGAGCTGCTCAAGGTTCAGTGTTGATGTTAAAATGGTAATGATGAATGTGATATGAATGAAAGAGGAAGTGAAGATTATGAGGAACGCTAATGACTGACTCTTGACTTAAGATTGAAGTGTCGAGGGAAGTACCTACACGGGAGCCTGCTCTACAAAGTGGAAGATCTTGGGGGAAAAAGCTGTCTGAGTGGAACTTTCTTCTTACATTTGGAGTAAATGAGAGTGGAATAACATGGCAGGTCTCAGATGTATAGTCTGAACTGGTGGAACTAAAGAATGGAGCTTATCTGAACATTTGTTATGAAAATAGTGATAGGGTAGCGAGAGGCTTAAAACGTCTGTGGGAAAGACTGCAGAATGGAGAATAGCTCATCCCTCACAAGATCGATTAAACGATTTTGAATTCCCAAAATCATATTCGATTTGGTTTCACATTTTGGGTGTGTCAGACAGTACTCTATTGGAAATTATAACAAACTAGTTTTTTGATTTGTTCATTACGGCTTATCAACCTTTTTTAAATATTATTTTATTTTAGAGATGATAATGATTTGCTGATATAAGTCCTATTATTTAACCCATAGCTGGGAGGAGAGAAGAGGTGGATTCATACTTTTCCCAAGGTATTTGCGCGTAAGTGAATATAACGAACCCGATTGGAACTTGAACTCGGCTCTCCGATTACAAAGTCCGAGCCGTTATCCATTACACTATCCGAACGTCCAAGCTTATAGCACCTGGTATTCCGAAGTGGTCACCCATCTAGACACTGACCAGGTTCAACGTTGCTTAACTTCGGTGTTTGGATAATAACCGGTTTTTCAACGTGACATGGCTGTAAGCGAACGAAGCAGTTTCCGTACTTCCTAACAAAACATATGATACACAAACGGTTTAAATTTCGTCGATTACTCGTTTTAAAAGAAGATTTCTATCCTTTCTTTTTATTGCAGAATATTTTTACACCTGTTAGCCCCCACCACTTATTTAATTTCACGAAATTTCGAGAAATTCTTTTTGTAGAGCTTAATGTGACTATCAGTTATAAGGACAAGTCGCTGGAGAATATAAATAATCAGTTTTCTTTTGTCAGGCTCTCAGTTATAAAATATCTTCTTGGAATCTTAAAATAAAAAATGCACTAAAATTAAAACGTTATTTAAATAGAAAAGCTTTTAATTGCTTTTATGAATATATATATATAATATGACACTAAATTTTCTATGAATAATGAATTTTTACAAGAACTGTTTTCATTTTTAAAAAATTAATTGTAATTATTGTAAACTTTAAATTTAAAAAAAAATTCTGTATTAATTTGTAGCGCTTAGATGATATTGTTCTTAAGTCAAAACTATATTTACCAATCATAAATGATGTACAGTGGAGTAATGGATAGCGGTCGGATTGGGTCCGAGTTCGAATTTCAGTCTGATCCATTACATTCAGTTACGTGCTAATACTCTTGAAAAAAGTATGAATCCTCTTCTTCTCCCCGCCCCCAAGCTCTGGGTAAATAGCAGGAAATACTTGGCTCTATAGCCTTGGGTGGCAACACGTCTAGGTGAATGAAAAACTCTGAATTCAAAACTGGCCTGGAGATGATTGGGCTCTGTCAGGCTATCTTCTACTGCGGCTGCAGTACATATAGTGTCCCTACGACCAACGGGCCAGGGGATAAAAAAAAGGGGAAAATATTACTACAATTCAGCAATGCCCAGTATTTGAAAAAGAACTGTGATTTTTTTTGCGCGTATAAACGCACCGATTTTTGTAAATACGGACGTACATATACAACATTTTAAGAAAATAAGAGCAGTAACTATAATCGTGTCTCCCGGTGGAATAATGGATAGCGGCTCGGATTGAGGAATCGGAGTGCAGAGTTCGAATTCCAGTCGAATCCATTATATTTACTTACGTGCTAATAGCCTCTTCTTATCCCCACAGCTATGAGTAAAGCAGGAAAGACCAGGCTCTATAGCCTTGGATGGCAACTGGTCTACAGCAGAAAGAAATGGCAACCTTCTGCGGAAAAAAAATCTGCCTCGTCAGTCATGTATCACGCATGGCGTATAAATGACTGAACTATAATAAATTTAAAATCTATTGGCAATTTTCTAATATTTCGTCAACACACGTCTTCGTCAGTAAGTCTATAAAGTCAAATTACCTAAAATTTCAATAAAATAGTAGAATACATAGAATTTTTTCTTAAATTTCTAAGATTACTGGGTAGTTAAAAAAATTATATATAAAAAGCGTGTTCTAATATGACATGGCCTTGAGCCAACAAAGTAGTTTCCTTACTTCCGAACAAAACATGATACGCCAACAGTTTAAACTTCGACATTTGTTTCAAAAGAAGACTTCTATCGTTTCATTTTATTGCAGAATAATTTCCAATTGAATAAGATTTTCTCTTATGCCATGTATTTTCAGGACGTAGATCATGGCTTTGAATCTGAACTCCGTTCGTTGATTTCTTTTTTTCTGCGCTGATAGTCGGTATACTAACTGCGCTTATTTAAATAAGCAATAATTCAGAAGACGTCATAATAATAAAAATTATGTATTCAGGTTGAAAGTAGAAAATACACCTCCACGTAATAAACTATCCATATCGTATACAAGGTCTGGCCAAAAACTTTCGGAATTTGGTGCTATAAAAAGCAAAACTACAACATATCAATTTGGCTTTTATTCTCCTTCGAAGTAATCCCCTTCTGAAGTCAGAGAATTTTTATCCAGCGTCATTTCCATTGATGGAAGCAGTTTTGGGATAGCGAGCATCTACATCATGAATTGGATTTCCTCGATGTCTTGAAATGTTATTCCTTTCAATTCTGGATTTGATTTTTGGAAAGAGGAAAAAGTCGCAAGGGGCGACATCTGAGGAATATTGTGGTTGTCCGATCGTGGGAATGTTGTACTTGACCAAAAACTGCTGCACTGATGGAAACTCTGTGGTCTCGGGAGAAGACCACACTCTACAAACTTTACTTTAAAGCAATTCTATAAACAACAGAACGTTATAACTTTAAGGTCAGTCTACGCCAATTGGCTTCACTTCGCGTAATTTAGCTACGTTACTATAGCAACAGTCCCAATACTTACAGATAGAAACTTGTACATTTCTCTCTTTGCATGTATCATATTTCTTTATGAGGTGAGGGATCATACCTCGCAACAGCTTCCCGTCTTTTGTTGCTCTCAGCAATACTTTCTCTTTTATGTTCTTTGTTGTTGTTGTATCTGTTCCTTCATTCATTCATTTTCTTAAACTTCTCGGCTAGGTTTCTTTCTTTTGCTTTTTTTCTTGTGGTTGTTAAATTCTCCAAGCCTTCTTTCCCCATTATATGCCAAAGAAATCTAGCTTTATTGCTCTGAATAATCTTCAGTCGTTCTATGTTTTATTTCTTATTTTCTAAGTTTCTGCATTAATGCAGTGCTGTATTTCAAACCCAAATTGTAAACCATTTTTGTGAAACAATCGGTGGAGGCAACACTTACCGCAGGTCTTTCTTCTTACAGTGTGGCAATCGGTTCCAAGGGAGATAATCCTCTTCACGCCGTAATCGTAAGCTGAAAATTGTCGTAATTCTTCTTTGGGTGAGTAGTGGAGAGGTTACCTATTGCCTTTTGCACGGATTTTATCGATACGCCATCTCTACTTAACTAGCCGTTGACACTTGGCTTTCCACTGCCTTTTGATAGTTATTTTCTTCCTCCAGGGTTGATAAGTACTTTCCTTATCGACACTAAAAGTGGAGTCGGAGATCCAGTTTAGTCGCTTACTATCTGACCAAAATTAATTCTTTCTCGACTTTGTAAACAAGAGTTTAGACGGGTTTTCCACATCTCTAACGGTCAACCACCATTGGTTGCAAGATATTTTTAGATTAAATATCAGACAGGTGCTAGTTAAGTTTTAAAACTTAGATATCAGACAGGAGTAAGTGAGGTTTTAAAGATTATATATCAGTCTGGTGCTAGTGAGATTTTAAAGATTAGGTATCGGAATGGTGGTAGTGAAGTTTTAAAATTTAGATATCAGACAGGTGAAAGTGGGGTTTTAAAGATTAAATATCAGAATGGTGCAAGTGAGGTTCTAAAGATTAAAGACTAGTGGTAGTGAGGTTTTAAAGTGTAATACAGTTTGCACATCACCGACATTACCATTTAAACCACAGGCGGACGTGCTATATCCCTGTGAGATGACACATTAAGATCCGGGAGGTTTTCTATTGGAGTCTCCCCTTAGGGAGTAAGTTAAGCCGGTTATAGATATTTGTCGCTCATTCAAAGGAGTATTCCTACTTTATAAATATGTAATAAATATAAACCATTTTCTAATAAAATCAATGAAAGGAACAAAGTAAGATTTTTTTTTCACGTTTATTCACTTGAATGGAGATGACTATTGCTCAAAAGTTCAACCTTGAAAAGAATGTCAACAATTTTTCTTACAATCTTCCTTTTTCTACTGAAATAGCATCAGTACGCTTGACATTGAAGGCACATTTTTTTGGATAAGGCGGTTCCATTTTTGTCTAACTTAGGCAAGGCACTGTTTAACTCCCACCCCCTGGCGTCAGTTTAAATTGATGCCTTTTTTACCACATATCCAGACTCGAATTAATAATACATCGACGCAGTTGTATGTCCACCGGAGACGAGAATATAGAGTCATTGTGTACTCCATGATCTTGTCAATGACTCCATAGAATGTGTTACGCCAGGTCTACATACGGTTTTGAATTCATAGTTGTCTTTCGCCTAGACTTGTTACCATCCTGCTATTTATCACATAGCTGGGGTGGGGTGTGACTGATTCATGCCTTCTCTATGGGAATTTATGCGAACGGGAATATAACAAACGAGTTTTGCCGATTTCAAGTTGCGAGATTTCTATCATCACATCCAAGTGTATATAATATGCAATAATTATAGATAATATTTTTGGGTGGGGAAAATTTCATTGAACTATGTTGGAAATGTTTTTATCTGAAATCAAGAAAGTACAAACTTAACGCAAAATAGTGACAGTATATGAAAAAAAAAAAAAAAAAGATAAAAAAAAAGAAAAAGGGACGCCAATTTAGAGCGACGTCAGGAGAAGGCCAGAGATATCGCCAGAATAAATATTGATGTAAAAGTTTATAATAAAATTATTTAATTAAAGAAAAACAATCTCAGAAATTCTATTTTTGTTCATTTTAAAATTCTTAGCATAATATAAAGTTGTTCGGAAAATAATGTCCGATTTTAGAAGAAACCTTTTAATTGTGTTCGTATTATATTATTAGAATAGTTGTAAAAAAATATATATTCAGTCAGTTATGTGCCATGCGTGATACAGGCTTGGGCGATCATGTACCTGACTGGTGAGGCAGGTTTTTCCCGCAGTAGGTTGCCATTTCTTTCTGCGGTACACCAGTTGCCATCCAAGACTATAGAACCCGGTCTGTCCGGTTATTTACTCATAGCTGATGAGTGGGGGAGAAGAAGAGGATTTATACCTTTCCCAAAGGTATTAGCACGTAAGTGAATGTAATGTATCCTACTGGAATTCGAACCCGGCTCTCCGATTCCTCACCCTGAGCCGCTATCCATTACACTACCGACCCTCAAAAAATAAATTATTCATTCTCAATGGTTAAAGTTGATTACGGTTACATAAACGTTAAAACACCGGTTGTCGTATGATCACTGAAATTAAGCAACGTCGAGCCTGGTCAGTACTTAGATGGGTGACCGATTGGAAATACTAGATACTGTAAGCTTGGATGTGCTGGTGGTTAAATGGGTAATGGCTCGGAATTGTTAAACTGAGAGCCAAGCCCCGATTTCCGTTGGGTTCTTTATATTGACTTGCGTGTAAATACCATTTGGAAAGGTATGACTACAACTCTACTCCCCCAGTTATGGATTAATTAGTAAGTCTTGTATCACTAAAACCATTATTATTTAAAAATAGAATAAAATTGCATACAAATTATTTAGATTTCGGCATTAAATAATCTATAAATGTTGATATGCCGCTAAACAAAAGCAACCAAACAACCAACCAACCATCGATTAAAGTGTTCTCTTTGTTAATTTTCTATCAATCCTCTTCAGAATTTAACTTAAACATTATATACCCTTCATCTTGAACGTGAAAAAGCAAGAGACGTGTTTACTTTATTGCATGAGTTCAAGCATGATCATAATGCTTCGAAAACTGCTGCCAACATTAACAGACCATCGGGTGAAGAATCCACTCGAGATTGGACAGTACGGCGCTGGTTTTTGAGGTTTCACTGTAGGGTCATAGTGGTAGAGGGCGTCCGTCTGTAATTGACAATAAACATTTGAAAGAACTAGTCGAACGAAACTCTACTCAAAGTGTCAGAGAAATGTCTCAGATAATGGGTGTCGTCGTTTTGACAATATCTTATTGACTCTAGATAATTGGTGAGGGGAAGAAACCCAATAAATGGGTTACGTACAAAACTTAGTGAACGTCAAAGAGTTTGACTTTTTGAAGTGTGTTTGATGCTGCATCTGCAAAATTCGAATGATCCATTTCTTGACCGAATAGTGAATTGTAACGAGAAATGAATCCTTTATAACAATCGTAAAATGGCTTGATCATGACAAAGAAGCCAAACATATTCCCAAACCGAAATTGCACCAACTGAAGATTATGGTGACAGTCTGGTGGTCTGCGATTAGCGTTATACATTACAACTTTCTGGAATTTAACCAGAACATCATTTCCAAAGTTTATTGTCAGCAAATGGATGAAATCCACATTCAGTTAAGCAAAATACGACCAGCACTGCTTAATCGAGGAGGACTAATTCTGCTTCATGGCAATGCATGGTCAGATATTAACAGGATAGCAATGCAGAAGCTCACCACCTTGGGATACGAGACTTTGCAACATTCACCATTTTCTCGTAATCTTTCGCCTACTATCACTTTTTCAAGCATCTTGACAATTTTTTAAGCTAAAAGACATTCCGTTGCAAAGAAACAGCATTCAAAATTTTCTTGGCGTCCAGAACTTTAAAGTTTTATTGTAACTTTGTAAATCGATGTTCATGATTCTTATTTTTACTGATTTAAACAATGTTTAAATGCATTAATACATTAAATCCATTAGTTTAGAAATAAAATTATTCTAAAATCGGATATTATTTTATTTCCGAAGAATCTAATAAAAAACCTCAGTGACAAATTTAGATTTCCAACTTTTTCATTTTGTTTTATTTATTTTATTTATTTTTAAAAAAAATAATTTCACTCAAATCAAGGCAATAGTGCCAGTAAAAGTGCAGGGGTTACTGGGAGTCCAAAAGAATGAGAAGACCTTAGTGAGGAGAAAGATAGTAAGATTGTAGGTGGCTGGAAAGCAAGAAACGGGAAGAGAGCTCCATATGCGAGGAGTGAAAGTGAAAAAAAAACTATTAGAATAGAATTTATGGTTACATCTAGTTATTTTACCATTAAAAGGATGAGACCTAATTGCCAATATAGTAGTACATTTAGATTCATGCAGTTGAGGTACCAAAGATGAGAGCTCATTGATTTTGTGTCTTTGTACCAAATCTCTCTTTCTCTCTCTCTCTCTCTCTCTCTCTCTCTCACACACACACACACCCACCCACACACACACACACACACACGTACGCGCATATATGCAGGCACGCACACGCACATAAATACTGCTGGAAAGCTCGAACAAAATATGCTAATATCGATGCAGTTCAGGTAGCACACGCGTGCACGTCCCATGAAAACATTCTAATACATAACCGTTGTTTCTTAAAAAAAAGTAAAGACAAGTAATAAAAAGAGAGAGTAAAGAGTAAACAAAAGAAGAGGAGGAAGGAGAGGGAAGGAGAGAAGAGAGAGAGAGAGAGAGAAAGAAAGAAAGAAAGAAAGAAAAAAAAATGAATAGAGAGAGAGAGAGAGAGAGAGAGAGAGAGAGAAAGAAAGGGTGGAAACAGGAAGATGAAGAAAAAGAAGTTAGTGAACTGTCGATCAAATTTTGTACGTATTTTCATTTTAAAGTTTACGAGGCGCAAAACTTATATAGAAATGATTTAAAAATGAATCACGATCATACTCACCACCCCACCACCACTTAATCATCATCACCATCAATAAAAACAACCCCAGTTTTTAGCACACATTCTTGTTGTTTGTCGCCCAGCGTCCTAGAGACGTGCCCTGAATTAAGTATTGTCGGGCATCCGCTGTTGATGGCGCCCGGACTTGTAAAAGATAAACGCAGCAAGCAATCAACATGACTGAGTAAATATCAGGGCAAATGCCACCTGGGTTCGAGATTGACACCAGGTAAGTAAAGGGCATAGACGCTTATCTTTTTTTTTAACTGAACCTCGTGGCTACGGTACTGAATTTATATCTCACTCATGCATAAAGTCACTGTAAATTTTTAAAAGCGCTGTCAATTGTCGATGTTTATAGCAACGAATAGACTATATTTTAACGATATACTGATCTTCATTTTCTATGTGTGATGTCTCTTCAAAACGTAAGCAATCATGGCTCTCCACAAGTTCCTGTCCTTTGTAACTCTTAATAAATTTTGTCTTTTTGTTATCTCCGCTAAACCTTATTCCGCCTCCCATTTGATCAAACTCACTAAGTAGATTATACGTTGTTTTCCTCTGTCCCTCTTGCTTTCAATCTGTCCTGTGAGTATCAGATTTTCCAAGCCCTCTTTCCTCATTATGTGCCCTAGAAATTTCCATTATCCCTTCTTGATGTTACGTATAAGTTTCCTTTTTGTTTCTATTTTCTCTAAAACTTCGTATTGCCTATGCTGTACTCAGCGCCCTTTGTAGAACAACATTTCTCTTGCTATAAAGCTTCAGGTTGCTTCATTGTCCAGTATTCACTGCTATATAAGACGACTGATATTAAGTAACAGTTAAGTACTCTTTTCTTTGTTTCTAACGATTTTTCCTGTTTCTTAATACTCTGCTTAGCTTTTGAAAGGCATATTTGGCTATCCCAATGCGCCTTTGGATTTCAGTGTCGCTATTATCGTCTTCTGTTAAAACACTTTTCGCTTTCCTTACGCTGATCTGCTCTATCTAAAGACGTATGTATCACGATTAATCTGATTAAAATGTTGATTCTTGGAAGCGAACGAAACAAATGATATCTAAGGAAAGGATGATTTTTTTATAGAAGCAGTAATTCCCTTTTCCTATATCTTTTGTGATTTTTCATTTACTAGTGTTCATTCTATACAAGGCCAATGATTCATTCTCAGTAGAAGGTTACTGAAGGGGTTTGTTGTTTGTGCAGTAAGATTAAGAGGCGTAGCTTAGGATGTGGGGAAGATTACGTCTAACTCCAGGCTTGAATTGGTTGAGATTGGGAATCGCTTCCATAAAGTAACGGTCGTGGGAAGAAGCTGTTTGAGCGGAACTCACTCTCTACTAATGGAATAAGAAATAAATAAAGGGTTATTGCCTTAGTGTACGCGGGCTTTAGCTGTGATACTTAGAGTAGGTGGAACTAAGGAATGTAGCTCGTCTGAACATTTTTCATGAGTACAGTAGATTCATAAAAGATTTATTTGTGACTATGAAATCATTTACGTTTTCCTAAAGATTAATTTTGATAGCTTAATTGTATATTTTCAACTAAAAGTTAAGTTAAAAATCAAGTACGAAAGGGCAACCGATTTTTATAGTGTCGACCGAAATAATTGAGTCTGCTCAATTCTTAATATAATTGGATGACAGAAAATATATACATGTCTAGGGTTTCTATTCTGACTTTTTTTTTTAAATCGATCGACTCGTCTATTCTTCTGTTTCGTTCAGGTGATTCATTTTGCGACCTGCTTTCTTAGATAAAAGTTATTTGGGACTGATTTGAATGTTTCCTACACAAAAACATGATTCCCCGTCATTTTCACCCTTTCAACAGACACGTAAACATACACACTTGGACATACCTGTAGAGTGTTACTTAGCAAACCTTACTTGTTCTTTTATTGCTTGTGTAGTGAATTCTATTACCATAAGGTATGCTACAAGATGGCCTGGTGCCAGACTGAGAAAGTAATTAGTAATCAACTATGCAGGCGCATTCTGGAGAGCGAACTTTAGTATAATATATTCTGTTGACAAATTACCTAATATAGTAGGGTTCCCTACTCACTAGTACATTGGTAAACTTGTCATAGTGCAATGATTTGTAAAGTAATATATATATATATATATATATATATATATATATATATATATATATATATATATATATATATATATATATATATATATATATATATATGTATATAGAGAGAGAGAGAGAGAGAGAGAGAGAGAGAGAGAGTTACGTACGTATGTTAAGAAATAATAAAGAAGGGTTTAATTCAGTGTATTTTGAAGAAAAAAATGTCACTCCCAAATTTGTAAAAATTATATAAGCATAATAGCACTATGACTTTCTGGAGCCTTCTAGAACTTTATGGAATCTTCTAGGACTTGTTTTTGCTTATTTGTTAGTTTGTATGTTATACTATAGCTATAAAATGTTAATTGAATCATTATCAAATTGAAGAATAAAGCGCCTGAAATATGTTGATTTTTTTATGGTAAAATCGAATTTTCGCTTCGTGGGTGAGCTTTTTCAAGAACTAAAACAAATTAATGCCTTATTCATTACTTTTGAACAAAGGTTCATCGATTTACTACACAGAAACATAGGCTGACAAAAATCATAAGTAATATATATATATATATATATATATATATATATATATATATTGTGTGTATTTAGGCAGCAATTTTTCGTTGATGCATATTTCATTAAATAATATATACAAGTTTTGTCTATTTATTTTAAGTGAGTTCCTTTCATATTGTCTGATAAGCTTAATGACATTATCATTGAAATTTCGGAAAATCCTCGTTGAAAAATACAACTATACTTAAACATGAAAACAATAAACAAAAACTAAAAATTCTTAAAGCCATATACATAAAACAGTTGAAACCTAACCTGAAGAAAATAAACTACGAAATCTCCACAAATATTCTTAAATGCCTTATCCGACAATATGAAAGGAACTTACTTAAAATAAATAGACAAAACTTGTCTATATTATTTAATGAAACATGCATCAATATATATATATATATATATATATATATATATATACACGCACACAGATACACACAAACACGCACACACACACATATATATATAGAGAGAGAGAGAAAGAGAGAGAGGAGAGAGAGAGGTGAAGGAGAAATTTCCTATTTTCGTGAGCTCGTGTTTGTTGATATATATATATATATATATATATATATATATATATATATATATATATATATATATAAACAAGCGGTGGACAATGTACATTCACGTGTATTATCTGTGGTCATTCAAGTCTTTAATAGAAGTTGTTGCATATATGTGAACCCCAGTAATTCTAAGAACACGCTTCTTTACTTGATTTCTTCCTTACCTCCACTCTGGAATCATGTCCTGCTCTGCAGCTCTGTCCTCTTGACAACTCCGATCATGCGGTATTGTCTAAAGATATCTCTTCCCACTCCCCCATCAGTCACGAACCTCCTATTAAAAGAATATGATTCGTGATTTCCCTCGCGATGCCTCTGGGAATGATATTTTAAAATTATACTGTGTGCCACTTAGTTCTCTTCCTGGGTGAAAGCGGGCATCGAAGCTTTGGTTCCAGCATAGAAAAAACAAGTGAAACCACGATCATCTTCTTGCTACTCACCTGCCTGCTCAACCGCTATAGCCCGCATGAATCACTTCTTCCGGCTATACCAGAGCGACATCTCTGATTGTAACAGACGTCTCTAGCTCGTAAGTAGTTTAAGCGTATCCCCAAAGTAGCAAAGCCACTATTTACTAATAAAATGAGACACTGTATAACATCTGAAAAGTTTGGCTCGAGAGATTACTGACGGCTCTGCAAGAGTGTACTGAACAATAGAAAATCATCAGACCCAACTCTCTTCATTCAGTTTTAAGTATTGATATCTACTGCAGATAAGGCAGAGTGCTTTGCTCGGAAGTTCTCTTCCAACTCAACTCTCGACCAATCCTCCTCACTAAAAGTATTCACATTCACTTTCAATCTAAGTAAACACCTGCGATCGAGTGACATCATCGCCTTGCTTGGGGTGAAACGATTAAAAAAAACAGTATGAGAGGAAATACAGATCTGAACGCATTGTTATAGGGAAAATATGACATCTAAAAGTTATGAAATACTAGGCACCGCTCAATTTTAACATCATAGAAAATTGAGATACGCATGAAAATTTCTCATGTTAAATGATAAAACACGGATTGCGTCAAGTCTGGAGCCCTTAAGGTTTAGTCTTTCAAAACGCGAAGATTGAATTTGTAAAAGAAGATGAAAATTAACGAAATGTCACATGCAATGAGTCAGCATGAAATCGCAAAGGAGCTTGGAATATCAAGGCATGTTTTCCAAGTCACACAAAAAGATGCATGATGATGGTGGGTGAGTTTTGGATATTAAAAAAAAATCTGGTAGATCTTGGAAATTATACAAACGAGATCAAAGAAGGTTAGTGAGGTTATTAGTATCTGA
This sequence comes from Acanthosepion pharaonis, assembly GCA_903632075.3. NCBI lineage: Eukaryota > Metazoa > Mollusca > Cephalopoda > Sepiida > Sepiidae > Acanthosepion > Acanthosepion pharaonis. The sequence continues at coordinate 4,048,202 of CAHIKZ030004034.1, read as the reverse complement.
CCCAAAATTAGCAACTCGATAAATAATGAATGAAAGTCTCATAACTATTGAAGTGTTAATTCACACAGTAAGATGGCTACTACGTGAAAATAATCGAAACGAAAACATTAGAAGAAAAAACAAAAAACATCATTAACTAAAAAAAAACAATCAAATAAGACGGAAGCACTTGTCAAAGAACTGAATTTTAATGCAAGATAGATAGATCGATCGACAGATAGAAAAATAAAGAGAGAGAGAGAGAGAGCAGGAGAGAGATGGAGAGGGAGAGAGAGAGAGTACGAAGACCAGTTGGCACAAGAAACAATCCAAAATATACAATAAGGATAGTAAAATTTGGTGGTAGAACTTTAATTGGTTGGGAATTCATCAAAAGCAATAGAAAGTTGATTGAAAACCAATAGGATGCTGACCAGCGAAAAATACATTACGTTGCTAAAGTGGTACCTTTGATCAGGAATAGCAGAAGGCGAAATATTACAACATGATGAATTACCTTGCCATACATTGCGTGTAACAAAGACGTTTCTTGCTGATGAAGACATTGCCGTATTACGAGACTGGCCTACACAAAGCCCTGAACTTAACATAATCAACTCTACGGGAAGAAAGTTGAAACCTTGGGTGCATGACAGAAAGCCAAAGAAATTGCAAAAGATTTGGGTTTATTGTCAAGAGAAATGCTAGAACATTTCTGAAATAATTTTAAAGTTTTATTCCCCCATCGAACGTCTAGTTAATTCTGTTGTTAGTGTCCAATATGAGTCACGCTAAATACTGATAACAACATTAAATGTCTCTAAATGTACAACTAAATTTATCTTGCACAATTTTAGCTTTTCTTCCATCAACAATAGCTGTTAATCCTACATTCCCCTAGTGGCTTATAACTTTTGCAAGATTTATTTTCAGTATCACAATGTGTCTGTCCATCTCCTCATGCTGAATCCATATGAATATGACACAGTGCATAAGAGCATAATAAGGCTTACGGCCATATCACGTTGAAATACCAGTTCTCGTCCGATCAACGAATTTAAACAGCGTTGAGCATGGTCAGTACCTAGATAGATGGGTGATTTCTCGAAAATACCAGATGCTGTAAGCTTGGATGTGCGGGCGTTGTAATGGTTAACAACTCGAAATGAGAAGTTGGTGAGCCGAGTTCGAATTCCAGTCGGGTTCATTATATTCATTTACACACAAATACCTTTAAAGAAGGTATGAATCCACCTCATTTCCTCCCAGCAAGAATTTATATCAGAAAATCATTATTATCTCCCCTAAATTCTTATAATCTAAAAATACATTTCGGCTTTAAATAAGCTTAAAAAGGTTGATAAGCCATAAAAAATAAATTTAAGTAGAAAGATTATATTGTAGGTCAGTTACTAGGAAAGCTAGTTCACGATGTCGTGCTAGACAATTTTCTCGCCAGAAACTATTTTACACATTTATAAGTCTACCATTCATGCATTGAATATTGATGCAACATTTGGTCTGTTGTTTTTGCTATGCATTTAGAAATTCTTAATAAAATACAACAAAGAATATGCACTGTTATTGGTCCTGACATGGCATCTCGGCTTCAGCCACTGTCCCATCGCGTTAACGTAGCTTCTATATATCTTTTCTGTAAATATTTTTATAGTAATTGTTCTGATGAACTTTCCTCTATGTTAATTAAGAATGTGTTGCTTTAGTGTTAGGAATACTGCGACCGTGGCTTTCATTATAATTCAGATGAAGACTCCATCTCCTCTTTTGGCCTTGTGCCACACTTATGTAATCAACAAAAATAAATATTTTCTCTAAGGTACCTAGATTTTATAAATTTAAGCGCAGTACTAGATTGGCGGCAAGGTCTCATCATTTTACAGTTGAAACGTCTAGATGTAACCGTAAGAGTTTCTTCTCCCGCACTTTTCGTTTGTGGTACACATTTCCGGCTTCTTGCTTTTCAGTCAACTTTGATATTCAAAAATGGGAATAAAATCTCAATCGTCATCGTCTGCCATCTTAATTCCTGTTCTTTTATTATTCTCTCTCCCTAATAATGTTTTCCTTATATTCTTTAAACTCAGTAAACCCCCTTTCTAAGTGCTTTATTTTCTTGCTTGGCGTGAAATGATAAAAATTAATCAATCAGAATATATGACAGTTCTAAATGACCACAAATACTTATGCTGAAAGTACAATGTCGAATATTTAAAACTGTTTCATAAAAATTAATTAAATTGATTTTTGGGGAGTAAGTGACTGATTTCTTCTGCTAGCCAACTATAACTTGAGATGGGTAAATTGTCACCATTTTATATTTTTAATTTCGCGCATGCGCATTGTTTGTTTTTGATTTTGTCGATTGCATAGTATAGTAGGGTCAGTTGGGCATCATCAGTGAGAAAAAGCACTATGACAATTCACACTGCTAGAAATTTGGAAACGGTATGCTGTACTGCTTGGCATTCGCGCCGGAACCTCCAATAATAATAATATTTCAAAGTGTTTGGGTGTCAATCTAAAGAGGGTGGAGAGGATATGGAAAGAGTTGAATGAATCTAATGGTGATTACGAAGGTACAGCAGCTCGGAAAACTCACTCTGACCATTCTGCTAAGAAAAGAACTTCCGAATTTATTGGTGAGGGCCTCAGACTCAACATCGTGGTGTTTGAAGTGATTACTAGTGATGGCGATGTTATACCTCCGTTCATCTTCCCACAGAGTCACAGACTCAATACGGAGGCCTAAATCAAATGCCTTGAGGAGGTAGTGCTGCCCTGAGCCAAGAGAGTGGCTGCTGGAAGACCCTATTTCTGGCAACGAGACTCTGCACCGTTGCCACACATACAGGAAATCCCTGTCATAGCGTTCAGACAATTTATGCGACCACATCACCCCTTACATCTGGCCACCTAACTACCCAGACTACAACTCCCTTGATTATTATATATATATATATATATATATATAGTCATCCACAGACAGACTGTTTCGCAGCTCATCAGTGTGGCTAGACTAGCTAGGATCGAAACTCGACTGTCAGTCGGAGATTCTAACCATTAAGCCGTCGGCGCACGGTAGGGATGAAGGTGGATTTTAGCGTATTTATTTTTAGAAACACGCCCAGTGACCGAGAGTGACTCAATTCGCATTTGCGAAGAGTCTCGCTATATAGTTATAATAGTCACTGTTTACCAACCCACACCTCCTCCCTATAGTGCTCAACTGAAATTAATTTTTCAGGAGCCAATATATATATATATATATATATATAGTAAGGTTCACTCTGTACAAGGCTCGGGGCCACTCGAGGTAGAGGGTTACGTTAAGGAATAGTTTCTATGGATAGGAGGGGAATGGGAAGTTAATTATAGACTTGAACAGGCCAAGATTGTAGTAATCGGGGAAACACCCTCTTGGGCGTCTGTTCCATTGGACAGAGATTAGCGGGAAGATGCTGTTTGAGTAGATTTACTTCTTGTCGACGAAATCTGGAGGGACTGTAGGTGGTTTTTTATTAGGTAAGCGGCATGGCGGGTCCTAGCCGTGAAGATCTGACCTAGCGAAACCAAGGAATGTAGTCCGTCCGAGCACTTTCTATGGTAGTTGCGATAGAGCAGTGAGAGACTCGCCACATCTCCGCTGTGAGAGAAAGGTTGGAGGGTGGAAAATAATTTTTATCTCCAACAAGGACTTGGAGATGATTTTGAGCTCTATCAAGACTGTAAAATGAACACTGGGTAGCTCCCGCCCAAATATTGCAACATAAGTGACTCTTAGTTTTTCTTTTTATAAAATAGGATAAACGATAACTTAACTTGGCAGAGGGGCACCATACCGCCAATTGACATTTGCAACAAAGAGCTCAATGCCTGCAAATGGTGACAGAAATGGCGACAGATGGCGCACAGTAACTGATAAATCATATTTAATTGCGAGTTTTGAAATAGTTTCTTACTGAATTTTTTCAGTTTCTCTGTCTCTCTCTTACTCTCTCTCTATATTTTTCAGTTTTTCTTTTTCTCTCTATTTTTTTCATTTTTTTAGTTTCTATCTCTCTCCATCTCTCTCTTTATTTAAGTTTCTTCCTCTCTTTTTTTTTTTTTTTCAAATTCTGGTTAACACATATTCGTCGCAATCTTTGTTTAAATGCCAGGCTTTATAACTATTATAAACCATTATAAAGAGACAGCATTGAAGTAAATTACCTAAATACTCTTACTTTACTTATTACTTTGGGGTAAAAATTTGAATTAATGTTTCGGGTTCATTAGCTTTGTTCCCCTTCCGCAACCGTTGAATTGTTGCTTCATAAAATCAAGACGAGCTTCCAAGAAATTCTTTGACAGCTTGAAATTGGTATATTAATTTATAGATATTGTCGACTTTTTTTCTTATTCTATGTTCCGTATCATTTCAGGGCGTCGGAAATCATGATTCCATCGTTCATAGCTTAATAGCTCTTAGCAATACTTGTTTGGTTTGGTTTTTGTTTTACGGCATATCAACCTCAATGGGTCATTTAATGCCGACAAAATTTTTATTGCCGGTAATATGTTTTTCTTCAAAAATCTATTTCTGGGAATATTTTCTCTTGAAGAAATCTATAGCTGGTCATATTTTTTTCAAAGAATGTATAACTGTTTGTATTGCTGGTATTTTTTTAAAAGTATTGCTGATAATAATTTTTCCTTCAAAAATTATTGCTGATAATAATTTTTTTTTATTACAAAGTATTTCTGGTATTAAAACCTATTTTTACACAAGTTTGGGTGTTAACTATTTTCCCATAGCTGGGACCCTAACAGGTGCTACCACCCCGGGTCAGGATGGACCTGAGAACACTAGCAATTAAGAAGTGGTTCCACGCCCCTCAACACCTCCTGATCAGAGGCCTTGCTGTTGGACGTAGTTTATCGTCTTACCCTGGACGCGGATGTAGTTTATCGTCATACCCAGGACCAAGCAATACTTGTCAAATTTACTATACCTCCTATACCCTTTCTGCTATCCATTTACAAAAGCTCGGTAGATATTCATTGTTTCTCCTCTGCGTCGCGTGCCTTCTATATGTCTTGTGCGTGTCAAATTTCACAATCCTTCTTTCCTCATAATGTCATCCAAAATTTCAAATGTTTCTTTCCGATATAAAACTGATTTTTAAGGCAATATCTGAAGTTTTTCTTCGACTCATAATTAATATAAAAACGGTCCTGCTGTTAAAATTATGTACAATGTGACCGACTCACTGAGCCGGTCAGTCAGTCGATGTCGGACGACAGTTAGTCGGATACTAAACTATCAGCGACCGCAACTAGATTACTCAGCGTCATTACCTATTATATCAAGTTCCTAACGTTTTGTACGTCGAACCTATTTTAGTACCGATTTAGTACAAATACAAGCCTCCACTGTGAAATCACTCCACAACAGAACTGTAAATCAATTTTTTTTAGAAATAGGTAATGAATATGGCATTTTTAAAACCTAAAATTCATAAGAAATTTTTAGAAACCTATTATTAATGAGGAATTTTTAGAAAGTTATAATTCATAATGGGATTTTTAGAAACCTACAATTAATAAGGTATTTTTTAGAAACCTATAATTAATAAGGGATTTCTATATAAAGATATAATTAAAGTTAGATTTATTTCATAAAGGATTTTTAGAAATCTGTTATGAATAAGGGATTTCTATGTAAATGTACAATTAAAGTCTAATTTTTAGGAACTTATAATTCATAAAGGATTTTTAGAAATATATAATGCATAAGGGATTTTTTAGAAACCTGTAATACATAAGGGATTTCTATGTAAACGTACATTGAAAGTCGGATGTTTTAGAAACCTATGATTTTTTTTTAGAAATCTATGATAAATAATGGATTTTTAGAAACGTATAATTAAAAAAAGAATTTTTATGTAAGTGTATAATTAAAGTCGTATTTTTAGAAATTGATAATTTATATGAGATTTTTATCCTAATTTGTATAATTAACACTTGATTTTAAGATGGGCATTAGTGTGTTAAAATTTATATCATAATTTTTTTTTATTGTACAAGCATTATATTATTTACTGGCAGCATGGCCCGGCGTTGCCCGTGCTTGATTCAAAAATCGTCCGACTCATACAGCAATCGCTATCACTTGACTTAAAATATTTTTGCCCTTCCTTGCCTTTAAAGGAGTGCCATTTGCCATGCTGATGTTGCTACATGCCTTACTTCTTGCCTATCTCACACTGCGAATTTTTTCTAAGCTTTTTATACTAAACATTAAATCTGTTACGAAAAAAGAACTAAACAAAATGAACACAAAACGATCAGCTTTAAAAAAGGACTTGTAACTGGAAAAAACAAATGAAAAAAAGAATGTTAACAACAAATACTTTTTCACACCCAACCCAGTTCTGCGGAATCAGAATCAACGTTGAGTTTAAGCAAGCGAATGAGCCAATTGGAGTAAAGTGCCATGCAGATTTAAATTTTTCCCACTTGTGACGAATGCAGCTATCGATTTTTTTGCATGCTAACATGCTAGTTAACATTCGTGTCAGTTAGCTGTTGGCTCTCACGCTGGCCAATAGAATCTTCCTGCCTATTCGTAGCAGCCAGCTATAGGCTCTCACTCTGGCCAGTAGAAAATGGCCGCAAACTACATGTAAACTGCCGTAGAAGCATGAAAAAATCAATTATTTCCACTATCGATGGGAGTTGGGAAATGCAATGTCGGTCTTGGCCTTTCCCGATAACTTGGAGCATGTGCATGTAAATTTTGGTGCAAATCCGTCGAAAATTGCGGCCGTGCGTTCGTTACACACACACACACACACACACACACACACACACACACACACACACACACACACATATCCTGTCTTTTATAGAGATTACTATTATAACTAAGAATGGAATTATAGTGTCACCCCCTCCCCCCCAAAAGACACAAAAAAAACAAAAACAAAACAAAACAAAAAAACAAACAAAATACAAAAACCAATTAGCATGCTTGTTAGCTTGATTTTCAGATGATGTAGGAAAGTTGGTTCACTTTATCGTCTGAGACAATTTTTCTCGCCGGAATCTGTTTTGCACATTCGTAAGTCTAACATTCGTCCCTGCATTGAATACTGGTGCCATATCTTGTCTAGTGCTTCTGCTTTGTATCAAAAGATTCATGACAAAATCCAAAGAAGAATATGCAACATTATCGATCCGGACCTGGCATCCCGGCTTCTGTCACTTTCTCCACTGCCCTAAAATAGCCGTTCGTGTGCCTTTTCTATAAATATTTTCATGGCAATTGTTCTGATAAGTTTTTCTCTTTTTCTCTTCACGAATTTTAAGCGCAGTACTAGATTGACTGATAGGTCTCATCATTTTATTGCTGAAATTGCTAGCTCTAACCATAAGTTCAATACTAATAGTTTCTTTGGATATAGAAGAGAGTCCGCCAGGCTAGAAGTTCGCACTTCTCACCTGGGTAACTCACTTATGGCTTCTTGCTTTCTTGTCAATTATGATCCTCAGCAATTTACAACGTCAGTGGCCATCTTCTGTCTCCTTGAATCCTGGTATTTTTATTTTACTTTCTTCTCAGAAACATTTTCTCAGTTTCTCTTGAGCTTCTTAAATTAGGGAATGGTATTCTAACCTTCCTTATCTTACGGCCACATCACGTTGAAACACCAGCTCTCACACGATCACTGAAGTTAAGCAGAGTAGAACCTGCTCAGTAGCTAGATGGATGACCACTTGGGAATACCAGGTTCTGTCAGCTTGAATGTGTAGGTAGTGTAATGGATAATGGCTCGGAATTGTTAATCAGAGAGTTGAGTTCCAATTCCAGTTGGGTTTATTATATTCGAATACCGTGTGAAAATTATCAATACATCTATTCTCTCTTCAGCTGTGTGTTAATTAGTAAAACTTGTATCTCTAAATTTTTATTATTGCCCCCCACCCAAATCTTACAATTTAAATATATTTTCTTGCTTTAAAGAACCTGCAAAAGGTTGATAAGCAGTAGAAAATGAATGATTCAATCAAACAGTCCGATTTTGCTTTTCATATTAGAGAGTGGTATTCTAACCTTGTCTCATATTTAGGAATGGTAATCTAACATTGCTTCACATATTAGGGAATGGTATTCTAGCCTTGCTAATCATATTAGGAAATGTTATGCTAACCATGCATCTCATATTAGGGAATGGTATCCTAACCATGCATCTCATATTAGGGAATGGTATCCTAACCACGCATCTCATATTAAGGAAAAAGTATCCTAAACATGCATTTCATATTAGGAAATGGTATCCTAACCATGCATCTCATATTAGGAAATGGTATCCTAACCATGCATTTCATATTAAGAAATGGTATCCTAACTGTTGTGGTAGGATGCACCTAATTTGCATAGTGGAGTACCGACCATATAAATATGGTTGGTACCGGGAAGAGAGGAAGGAATCAAGAGATTCAACCAGAGACTCTGCCCGACTGCGACTCAGTCAACACATTCTCCAGGAACGGTCTTACCAGGAATATACAAAAGACTATATGTAAATATTGTGTACACTTTCTTGTTTCAATACATTTTGTTCTAAGTACATTTTGTGTTGCATTATTATTCCATGCATTAGTCAAGTTTCAACACTAACCATTCATTTTCATATTAGGGAATGGTATCTTAACCATGCATGTCATATTAGGAAATGGTATCCTAATCATGCATTTCATATTAGGGAATGGTATCCTAATCATGCATTTCATATTAGGAAATGGTATCCTAACCATGCATTTCATATTAAGGAATGGTATCCTAATCATGCATTTCATATTAGGAAATGGTATCTTAACTATGCATCTCATATTAGGAAATGGTATCCTAACCATGCATTTCATATTAGGGAATGATATCCTAATCATGCATTTCATATTAGGGAATGGTATCCTAACTATGCATCTCATATTAGGAAATGGTATCTTAACCATGCATCTCATATTAGGGAATGGTATTGTAATGTTGCTTGTCACATTTTTAATCCTGCAATTTTATGTATTATGTTTTCAGTAGATCATTAAATGGTATGGAATTGATTTCACGTTCTTTTCAAATTTTTATCCCCGAATCTTTCAGCACCGATAGATTTCTCTTTAATCAGTTTTGAATCTGCTTGTTATTTTCAAGTCAGACTAAATAAAGCTTATTTTGTTTCTGCTTAGACTAACTTATCAGTAAGTGACAACGACGTAAAGTGCGTATTGTCAATTGAAGGATTACTGACTTACCCCTGTAATCGACAAGGAATCAGCAATTACTGAATTGTTATGAAAGCATCAGCATTTTAACGATGTAAGACGATATATTGACTGCAAGAATTTATTACCATGATTTGGAACATGATGTGTTAAAAGTTATATAAAGATAAAATATGCATTTCGTTATGCATCAGCATATTTTAGAATAATCGTTTTTTCTTGAAATCTTTTCAAATATCCAAAAAAAGTTGGAACAAGGATCCAGTTCTTGAGCACTTGCGCTTTTTAGCTCAGCACCACGCAATTACTGTTCACCAGGAGATATTAGTAAAAATACTCTAAAAAGAAGCATGTATTTAAAATTTTAATATATAGGGTGAGAAAAGGTCGCGACCTATAGTGGTAATTTATTAAAAGTATAATTATACATAAACATTTTATTTACTGGTTCTTTAATTGTTACATGTGCTGTTCAGAATGTGCTCCTTCTTTTTCAAAATCCATTTTAATTCTGTACCTACCTGATTCATTAACACTTCGAAGAGTTTCCTCTGTCATTTTACCGCCTTCATGTTTAATTCTTTCTCTAAGTTTCTCAATATTTCTTGAACATGTCTGATAAACAAATAATTTCAAATGGATCCACATAAAAAAATCCATGGTCTGGTGAACTCGGTAGACAGTTTCCATTTCCCCCCTGTTGAAATGAACATGTTCATTCTTTTGGCTAATGGTACATTATACATATAATCCAGGAAGACCCTCAATAGCATTGAAGGCGTGTTTGATAATTAATTAATTAACCCCTATGATGCTTGACTTTTGCCTCACCATGTATATAGACAATAGATTTGGGGGTAACATGCACTAGCGCTAATATAAACATATATATAAAGTAACTACATTTTTACAACTAATTAATTCAATGTTTTAAGAATAAGTTTATTTTCTATGGTGCGTCTTACATGGTGAATTAAAAAACACCATATTCCTTCAGGGTATGTGCTCATGCCTCTTCACAGAATCCGTTCCTTTATTACCTGTGAGCTGCTATGATTTAATGGGAAAGTTAGTAGAATTGCCTTCATAATGCTTTTGAATTTAGAATACATCTTTTATTAGAGTTCCTAAACTTAACTTGCTATTTAACCCATATCTGGTGGGGAGAAGAAACTGATTCATGTCTTTTCCAAACGTAGAAGATTTTAAAGTGAACGCAACAGATTAGACGGGAATTTGAACTCGGCTCACTGATTTCACTTTCCTCAACGATAATCGTACATCAACAGTGGAATGAAAATGACGGAGTTTTAATTCAATCTGATATATTGGAAAGGATATGGCTTCTGTGGTAACTAATTTCAGATCAAAGTGTACAGTTTCCATTTTCCCCAAAACTTTTGACAATCTTTAATTCTTACCTTTACAAATTTAATTTTTTCTTATTTCGGTTAGAAACTGTGAAGATATTTTAGACATCATTATTTTTAACCATTAATGCAAGCATTAAACTCGTACTGGTGTGTTCAATCCTTAGCCTCTCTATCTGTTGGATTCTTCTTTTATGAGCAATTTCTCTTTAAGACGTCGGCGATTATAGCTCACTATAACTTTCTATCCTTTGTAGCTCTTAGAAATGTTTGTGCATTTACTATCCTTCAAAATCACTGCTTACACAAGCTTCTTAGGCATGTTTCTCAGTTTCCCTCGGCTCTCTCTGCATTCATTATATTCTGTGAGTATCAAATTAACCAAGCCTTCTTTCCTCACGTGATTCAGAAAGTTCAACTGTCTTTCGTTCTCCGTATAGGTGTCCTTTTTATATCTATTTTCCTTAAAACTTTATCGTTGCTTATATGCTCCATTCATGGTGTTCTCAGCATCCTTCTTTGTTGCTTCCTGTTTTTTCTTAATTTGTGAGGAAATTGTCTAGAATTCCCTTTCATGTAGAACGGATTATATTATATAGCGGCTGAGTACCCTTTTCTTTGTTTCTAATGAAATTTTCCTGTTTCTTAATACTTTGTTTAGGTTTTGGAAGGCATCTTTTTCAATTCCACTGCACCTTCAGATTTCGGAGTCATATTTTACGTCTTCCGTTAAAACTCTTCCCAACACATTAAGAATTTTTAAAAAAGTAGTTTAATTGAATAGTCTAATTTCTATTGCAAATGTCTACCATCCTATCTGAATGCCCAAGATTAAAGACGTAATTTTAGATTCATTTGAATCTATTCTCAAATATTCAATGTTATTCATTATAGAAAATGAATTCGATAGCTACTCTATTCAACGGTACGCAGATAAGTTGGTTGTAATATTTGTCGTAAAGTTGACTTTAACTTCTCCATTATGTGCCGTATCCTTTTCATGGATCTTCACAACTTCCTGTCCCTGGTACCTTTTAATGAATACTTTTTGTCTTTTTGTTATTTCTGCCATCCATTTACTCAAGCTCAAAAAGTGTGTTATGCGTTGTTTTCCCTTGTCCCTCTTGGCTTCAATCTGACCTGTGATTATCAGATTTTGCAAGTCCTCTTTCCTCATTATGTGCTCAAGAAATCTCAACTGTTTCTTCTTGACTTGTTAAGTATAAGTTTTCTTTTTGTTTCCATTTTCTATAAAACGTCGTCGTTGCTCACACATTCGTTCCATCAGTCTCAGCATCCTTTTATGAAACTACGTTTCTATTGCTTCAAGTCTCTTCTTCAACTTTGAGGATATTGTCCAGCATTCACTGCCATATAGGAAGACAGATATCACATCAGTACTGTTTTCTTTGTTTCTAAGTTTTTTTTCTTCTGTTTCTTGATACTTTGCTTAGCTTTTGGAAGGCAACTTAGGCTATTTCAAGACACCTTCGGATTTCAGTGTCACACTTTTCCGTCCTCTGTTATAACACGTCCCAGATATCTAAAATTTCGTACTTGTTTAATTTTGGTATCTCCGATTTGTAAATGACTTAAAACTTGATGTAAACTCGCAGGAAGAAACGAGCCATAACTGGTCAACATTAAACTTGAACAGGTAATGATTTTAGTGATTGGGAAAGTATCCTCTTGGGAGTCGGTTCTACAGAGCAGCGGTTCAACGGAAAAAAGCTGCCCGTGGAGCTTGCATCTTACCAATGGAATACGAAATGTGATTTGCTATAATGTGCTTAACGTGGTGGGTCTTAGTCGTAAAGAGCTGATAGAACTAATCTGACATTCAAGAGTATATTATTTTTCATTGCACTATGATAAAGGTATCTAGCCCCCCCTTCCAAGAGGGTTGCATGTGGCACAAGGCCGCGCACTATGATAAAGGAGGAACATTTTTACTGCCGTTAGAATTTATGAAAGTACTTTCTTCATTATAATCTTACATGTAATTTGTCTCAAACAAACCAGTAGCGAAAATAATCCTAATGGAAACTCGAGTACTGTTGTTTTATTAATTTTATTACTGTTAGATTTACTGCCATCTGACTTACTACAGCCACTTACTAATTTTGTTATTGGCTAGAAGTGAAATTTTTTTTATGAGATTACAAGCAGTTAACGTCGCTCAGATATGACACCATCTTCATAAATAAATAACTGTCCATCACTTTGATTTTATTAATACCAGCCTGATTAAAATAAAAGAACATAATTCATTTCGGAGAAAGTACCTCGATTGTCTGTTAGTATAAATTTTACAAATTATAAACACACATAAACAGGATTGTATCACATCGCCAACCATTACTGAATCCATTCTTAAATAAATTAACGTGTGCTTATCTAAAACAAACGTTATGTACTTAAAAACATTCCTAAATCAACATTCGAAAAACCAATAAATATAATGTATATTAGACACATGCACAAACGCACGCACACACACACACACGAGCACAGAGATTTATGAATATACATTATCATCAGGTTCAGACATAAACAAACTAGAATTTTTATACGCTTACATACATCTAACAATATTTACTGGTTTTCAGGTAGGCTTTGGGTCCGTTTCTTGAATGAAAGCGTCATCTCTCTATGAATTCAGAACGTCACAAATTATACTAACGTTAGTTTAAAGAGTCGAATGCATGTGAAACCGGACTGACCAATGAAAATCAAACGATACAAAAGTAAAGATACCAGAAATTCTTTCTCCTTTTTCTCCATATCTCAGTCTCTGATGAAGCTTTAATAAAAATGAAACATGTTCGATTGATAAACTTTTCTTAAGTGTTCTTTATCTTATAATTCTGTCGGATCCATATTTGATCCATATTTGATCCCAACTAATCATAAATAAATTCTTGTAAAATCATTTAAAAATGATGCAGAAAACACAAAACTATTAGCATAAAGACTTAATTTTCAAGCATTTAGGTACTCGTTCCTGAATTTACCAATGTAGAAATAGGAATTTGTACCTCTTCCACTTAACTTTCATTAGAATCATTATTTTTTTTCTTTTATTGTATTTAGACACGATGTGTTCGATTTGTCACAGCTGTTACGTATCTACTAAAGATAAAGAGCGACACCCGAGAAGCAAAGGACATATAATTAAAATTACTCGGGATATAATTGATGTGTTATTCTGTAATGTGTCTTTTGAAAGCTTGCATCATCAATTTTTTTTCTGCTCTATACAAAACCATTTTAATTAATATTTGATTTGGATTGACTTCAATTTTGATTTGTGAGTGGATTTCTATCGCAACTTTATGCAGTCCGTCATTTTACGACAATGAGTGGACAATGCAAAATCGGAAATAAAGGATAAACACTCACATTGTGAACTTATCCTTCCTTTACGATATTTCGGTGTCTGCTCAATGCCGCAGATTGACGGTCTGGATAAAGTTCCCATAAAAATCAAAAAAAGATTACTGTAAATCTGCGTCAAATAATAATCATAATAGTTCAATAGGTTTCGTTTAATATAAAAAGACAAAAGTAATGCTTTTGTTCTACGAAAAAAATCCGTTCTTATCTGTAGGGTGGGGTTAGGTATTGTTAAAGTATATTATTAAGCAGAAAAATTGAAGTTGCTGAACCGAATCGCTGTTATCGTAAAGGAAGGATAAGTTCACAATATTTTATACGGTAGTAGTTAGAGAGGCTGAGAGAGAGAGAGAGAGAGAGAGAGAGAGAGAGAGAGAGAGAGAGAGAGCTAAGCTGAGAAAGAGGGGCAGGGACAGAGAGAGGAGAGAGTGGTAAGCAAGAGAGAAGGAACGGTGAGAGGAAGATGGTAACGAGAGAGATGTTAGAGAGAGAAGTCAGATAGAATGAGGAAGAGAGAGTGTGAGAAAGAGACTAACAGAAAGAGAGGAGGGATTGAGAAAGAAAGACAGTGGGAGAGGGAGAGAGATAAGTTGGGAAAGGGAGAGGAAACGGGAGACGGCAGATATAGTGAGGAAGGGAGAAGGGAGAAAGAAACGGGGAGAGAGAGAGGCGAGAAAGAGGAAAAGAGAAATGGTAAAAGAGGGAGAGGGAGGTAAGTTGCGAAGTACAGAGAAGGAATGAGAAAGGAGAGGAGAGAGAGGGGGAGGAATGTTAGAGAGAAGGAATAGAGAGAGGAAGATGGTAGGGAAAGAGAAGGTAGAGAGAGAAGTCAGATAGTGTGAGGAAGAGAGAGTGGAGAAAGAAAAGTGAGAGGAGGGAAAGGAAAAGAGAGACATTAAGAGCGGGAGAGAGATAAACTGGGAAAAGGGAGAGGAGAGAGAAGTAAGTTAGAGAGAAAAGAGAGAAAGAGGTCGAGGATAATGGGAAGAGAGATAGAAGATTAATTTGAATGTTTTTTAAGCAGACGATACATTGAAAGCTGTTACGGAAACTTTCTTGCCATTGTTCGGTTTTCTTGATTGGTGACTAAATGTTCACAACCAACGCAAGGAAGAACAGTTGTATTCTTAGAATTTAGGAAGCAGTTTAAGAAGTCAGTTATTTTTAAAGCAGAGTAAACATGCTGATAGAGTTCAGTTCCGGAATCTGTCTTTAAACGCCAACTTTATAATAGCTAGCGTAAGGTAGAGCAAGAAGGCACAGTGTTGTAATGGATAGCAGCTCGGATTGAGGAATCGGAGAACCGAGTTCGAATTCCAGTTGGATTCATTACGTTACTTGGGAAAGGTATGAATCTTCTTCTAATGGATAGCGGCTTGGATTGAGGAATCGGAGAGCCGAGTTCGAATTCCAGTCGAATCCATCACTATGGGAAAAGTATTCCAGTTGAATCAATTTTCCATGGGAAAAGTATGAATCTTCTTCTCCCCCCAGCTATGGGTAAATAGCAGGACAGACCGCAAATTGCAGATTGGATGGCAACTGGTCTACCGCAGAAAGAAATGGAAACCTACTGCGGGAAAAAATCGGTCGAAAGATACATGATCGCCTAAGCGTGTATCATGCACGGCACATAACTGTAAGGTAATAAAATATTTTATGTTTTTTTTTTTTCACACAAGGCATCACTCCGAATATGAAAATGTGTCAGAAAACACCAAGCACGAGATAACTCGTCGTCGGAGTCATAATAAAAACTGAGTTAACTTGAGGCTGACAGTCATTGTATCAAAAGAAGATGCCTCTGTCTGGTTTATTGATAGGTCAAAGAGAATTACTGATTGAGGAAGTAAACAAATACATAATAATTTTCTAAGTGTAGCTTAGATGTGGTACAAGGCCGAAAGAATGGGGCACCCAGTGAGGATGGAACTCACTATTCAGTCGTAATTGATTTAGCGAGACAAGATTGCTAACAGTTACACTACGCAGAGGTGCCCGCGAACAAATAGATTAGGCCAAAAGTTTCGGGCCGCATTCTAGATTTCGAAGAATCGTCTCAAAATTGAAAGTTGCTTGTTTTTTCAAAATTAATTTATTAGCTCGCTTCGGACCTGAAGAGCTTTTTCTTCCTGAAAGGTTTTTATCATATATATTCAATAATAATACTACTAATAATAATGGCTGGTATTTACTCTGAGATCATTAATTGAAACATCAGGACGAAGAACAAAAAAACGAATGGATAAGATTCTCGACATGATGGAAAGGAGACAGAAAACCCTGCCAAAATACGGAACTGAGTATAGAAAATTACAAAATGAAATAAGGAACAAATGCAAGCAAGCTAAAGTCGAATGGCTAAACGAAAAATGTGCTGAAATAGAAAGATTGAGTACTACCAACAAAAGAGACATGCACAAACAAATAAGACAACTAACAGGACAGAAGACATGCTCATCAACAGGTTGCCTAAAATCAAAGCATGAGGCACTCATATTAGAGAATAGGAAAATCTTCAACATTGGGGCGAGTATATTGGAGAACTCTTCCGCGACAAAAGGGAACAGCCAGCAATACACGGAGATACTGACGGACCTGGAATTCTGCAAACCAAAGTAAAATCCGCACTGGCCAAATTGAACAGAAACAAGGCAGCTGGGCCAGACGGAATTGTAACGGAAATGTTGACAGCCTTAAATGATCACCGAAATAACAAATGAAATCTAGAACAGCAGGGATATACCGGAGGACCTCAGCAGATCTATCTTTGTAGCTATGGTTAAGAAACCAGGCGTAAACGAATGAGAATTCCACCGAACAATAAGCCTAATGAGTCATGTGACAAAACTCATCATCCGTATTCTGATGAACAGAGCGTGCAGCAGAATCAAGCCAGAGATCGGACAAGAACAGTACGGGTTCGTTAAAGACACCGGAACAAGGAACGCAATATTCATGCTCAGAATTTTATCAGAAAGAGCGATACAAATGCAGAAGGACATGTACCTATGTTTCATATACTTAAAGGCCTTCGACAAAGTACGCCACAAGGATTTGATGGAAATGCTCAGAAACCTTGTCATATCCGGGAAAGATATCAGAATAATCAAGAACCTATACTGGCAGCAAACAGCATGCATTCGCATAGGGAACAAGTTCAGTGAATATACAAAAATAGAAAAGGGTGTAAGGCAAGGATGCGTCTTCTCATCCGACCTGTTCAACTTATACAGACAGGCAAGATTTGAGAGAATTGGAAACCCGACCGGGATTTAACATTGGCTGCCACAACCTTAACAACATAAGATACGCAAATGACACAGTACTGATAGCAGACACGGAAAATTTTACAAAATCTCTTACAGAAGGTAGCGACGGAGAGTGAGAAGAAAGGACTAAGCATAAACGACAAGAATACAGAATGCATGGTCATCAGTAAAAGGAAGCGCCCTAAATGCGATTTGCAGGTCGGGAACACGAGAATGAAGCAGACGCGGAAGTTTAAATATCTGGGAAGCGTCTTGACAGAGGATGGAAAGTGCGACACTGAGATACATAGACGTATTGGGATGGCCAAGGATACATTCCAAAGCTGAGTAGAATATTGTGAGACAGGAGGATTTCTTTGATAACAAAGAAAAGTGTACTGAGCTCTTTTGTGACATCTGTTATCCTTCACAGTAGCGAATGTTGGACGGTCTCCTCAAAGATAAAGAAGTGTCTCGAGGCGATGGAGATGCGGTTCTACAGAAGGATACTAAGGATATCATGGACTGAGCGTGTGAGAACGATGAGGTCCTAGAGAGGTTGCAAACAAGGAGGAGGTTTATACTTAAAATCAGGAAGAAGCAGCTGAAGTTTCTGGGACACATAATGAGGAAGGAGGTTCTGGAGAATCTGATACTCACAGGTCGAATAGAGGGAAAAAGAATCAAAGGAAAACAACGTGTGACATACCTGGCGGGCTTAAGGAAGTGGATGATAGAACGTGGTCTGGAGGAGGAAGCAGGGGCGGGGGGAGGAACTTGTTGAGAGCTGCAAGGGATAGAGAGAGGTGGAGAGCCATGATTGCCTACGTTCTGAAAAGAAAGAACTTAGCGGCTCGCAAAAGCTACAGAGACAGAGATCCCCAAATTACAGACCTATCACATGCCTACACTACTGCCTACAAAATCCTGACCATCAATCAATAATCACCAACAAAACCTTATTCCTGGAAAAATAAGGCATCTCTCCTAAAGAACAAAAAAGATACAAAAAATGATAGAATTCATGCAGAAACCTAAGCACTGCTTGGATAGATTGCAAAAAATGCTTTTGACAGTGTCTCCCATGAATGGATTATTAAAGCTCTACAGAGCTATAAATTTTCACTCCAAATCATTGAATTTATTAAGACTTACATGCATGCGTGGAAGAGATCGCTCACAAATGGTGATATTAAAAAAATGATATATGCATCAACAACGGGATATACCAAAGGGATTCCATGACACCACTCCTCTCCTGTCTTGCTCTTTTCTCTCTGTTCAAACTGCTAAACGATTGAAATACGAAGTACAAAATTTTTAAACATATGCGAAAAATGACAACGATCACAAATCCCTACTGGAGATAGTAAAGAATGTCAGTGATTATATTGAAATGAAATTCGGCCTGATAAATATGCCAAGGCAACGTTTAAAGCAGGAAAATTTGTCAAATCTATTATTATAGATATCAACACTACCATTAGGAACCTACAAAAAGAGAAAGCCTACAAATATTTATTTATTCAAAGAAGGAAATAGTATACAACACTTAAACATGAAAACGATAAGGAAATAAGACTGCTATAGAGTGCGTCTGGTACTTCAGTCACAACCGAATCCGCTGAATAGAACAGACGCAATAAATTCGCTGGCAATGCACGTTGTTACCTACAGCTTTGAAGATTTAGTGATATAGCACGCATTGATTTAAAAATACGTAAGCTAATTGAATAAACATCACATGCACTTCCCCAAAGCTGATGTTGATAGGATATAATTTTTGAAGAAAAGACGGTGGACAAGGACTCATTCAATTAGAAATATCTTTTAAGACATCAATCACAGTCCGAGTAAAATACTTAGAAACGATACTAGATAAGTATCTGAAAGCTGCGCTTAAGCATGAGGATGCTAAGAATACTCCCACCATTAAACAAAGACAAGAAATAAGAAACTCTTTAGATGTAACAGATATTCAAGACGACAATTATCCCGAACCTCCCACTGTTGCAGCAAACGGAATTAAGTTACTAACGAAAGCTGCTTATATGAAGACTCTTGAACAATCTAAACCATTGTGTGGAAAATACCCAAAGCATCTGGATGAACCATCAATGTTCGCTAAACCTATCAATGGATTAGAAGCAGTTGTCTTAAGAGTGAGACAGAAAGTCTTATTATGACAGCACAAGACCAATATCTTTCAGTTAAATCATACAAGGTTAAAATACAAAGATGGCTCAAATACCGTCTGTCGCTTATGCCATAAATTTAATGAAACTGTTGACCACATAGTATCAGGGTGCCTCGTCCTTGTCGAGAAAGAATACATTATTAGACATGACAGGCTAGGACAATATATTCATTGGCATATCTGTTCGAACTATGGTATTGAAGTCCCAGATATATGGTACAAACACCAGCTGAATGCTGTCACAAAAGGCGATGGAGTGACTATATTATGGAATTTTCCAATCGTCACAGGCAAGAGAATTGATGCAAATATACCAGGCATAGTCATAAAAGATTTCCAAAATGGAATCTGACAACTAATTGACCACAGGATTCGATTGTTTAAAAAAAAAAGAATTTTAGAAACAGTTAAATTATAAGGACTTGTAAATCGATGTAACAAAAATGTGAAAACTACAATTATCCCAGTTGTGATTGGGGCATTGAATAAAATAAAGAAGGGTGCCGAAAATCATGTGAGTAAAATTCCTAGACACATCAAAATCTTAGAGTTACAAAAGATTACTTTTTGCGAAAATCCACATACCATCCACGCAAACTCTTCATCTAAATGAAATGTCCCAAATGTAAATAGTAACTCACCTACAGTACCCTTTCTATTCATAGACTCCAGAAGAGATATGGTAATTAGGCCCTTAAAATTACTCTCTGGCAAGATGATACCACATATAATAATAATAATAATAATTTGTTATGAATACACTTCAACGGGTGCGCCGGATCGCCTCATCAGTTAGGTTATAACTTGGGGTCATGTCTTTCAAGATCATACTTGTTCACCCAAGAGACCCTATCGAAACAATACCTATTCCGGCAAGCGATCCTGAACCAAAAATCCGCCAAGCACACAAGAATTAATAATAATAATACTAATACTACTACTACTAATAATAAATTGTACTGACAAGTACAACTCACATATTACAGAGAGCTTTATCTATGTAAAATGTCTGTGATCTTAGTCCCCCCCTTTTTTTAAGAAAAGGATCAGTGGAAAATGTCATGAAGCCATTTCTAACCTTAGATCTCTGGTTGGAATCCGGAAGGAAATGTGTATACAACGGAAATCAAAGGAAATAATAATAATAATAATAATAATAAAAATACGAAATAATTATGAAATTTAATCAATTACGGCATAGAGTTTCTTGAAACTTTTACTTTTTTTTTGCTTAATATACCTTGCTATCTAATGATAATCTTAGGACTAACGGATTTTAGATAAGCCACTCTCTAAAAAATAAAAATGGACACCTTGCACTAATGGGACAATTAGTTTCAATATCGAAGCTTAGTAGGAATTAATTAAAGCAAAGAAGGGATGAAACTTACTAATTATTCATCATCTTGATCAGGTGATGGGTGTTATTTTTTAAGTTTGAAAACTGGAGCAAACTTAGTAACAGACTCAATCGGAAATCGTCTAAGAAGACTGGGTTTATACGACTAGAAAATATTTCTAACTAGAATTGTTAGCCTATCACGCAGTTTGGACCGTGATTCGTGTGTCTGTTACATCCTTATCCGACTTAGCGTTATGATGAGTATATTAGACTTTGTATATTTCACTGTAGCATCTCTTTGTTGGCGTGTTGTTCTCTTATTCAATAATGATAATGATGATACAAACATTAGAAAAATCCCAGGTAACCCTTCAATATTTGAGATACATAAATGATTGTGTTCACGAAAAACACTCACACATCCAGAAAAAAACTCAATCAATATATTATACTCATTAACGCCCTTTATCTCGGATAAA
Source organism: Acanthosepion pharaonis (assembly GCA_903632075.3). Taxonomy (NCBI): domain Eukaryota; kingdom Metazoa; phylum Mollusca; class Cephalopoda; order Sepiida; family Sepiidae; genus Acanthosepion; species Acanthosepion pharaonis. The sequence continues at coordinate 4,026,903 of CAHIKZ030004034.1, read as the reverse complement.
AAGGTTTGATAAAGGATTGTAATAAAAAATCAGAAAAATTGGACATGATAATAATAATGTTATTTACTGTTTCTTATATAATTTTAATAATAATTCTAGAGAAATAAATCTTTGTGCGATACCTGTTGTAACCTAGGAAGGGTTACTGAATGAGGATTAAGCAAAACGGAGGTTGGAAATGAAATGGTAATCTTTATAACATCAACAAAATACAGTACTCGCCAGCGGCGTGAAGTAGGTAAACCACTGCTAGTGGTGGACTACTTAGATAGCATATCACCCCCACTTACCATAGTCCAAAGTATTTATGAGGATTGGCACGTACCCATTAGTGTTCATAGGCACGGTATATAACAATACCAAAATCAACGAAAATCAAACATAGCCGGTTAGGAAATATTAAACAAACACAATATTATAAAATTTCGATTAATTAAACAAAGGCTTCTTTTAACGAAAGCGTTGTCACAACGAGAGAGATGAATATATTGGAGAAAGAAAAATACTTGAGACATTGAATGAATATGTCGGAGAACTCTTCCACGATGAACGAGAACAACCAGCAATACACAAAAATATTGACAGACCGGAAATATTAACATCTGAAGTGGAATCTGCATTGGCCAAATTGAACAGAAATATAGTGGTAGGGCCAGAAGGAATAGTAATAGAGATGCTGGAGGCCTTAGATAATTCCTGCATAGGAAAGATCACAGGAGTAAAGAATGAAATCTACGACAATGGTGATATACCGGAAGACGTAAGTAGATCTATTTTCATAGCATTGCCTAAGAAGCCAGCTGCAAACGAATGAGAACTCCATCGAACAATCATCTCAATGAGCCATATGACGAAACTTATAATTCGAATTCAGATCAATAGAGCACAGAGTAAAATCAGATCAGAATTAGGACATGGACAGTATGGGTTCATCAAAGACATTGGAACAAGAAATGCGATATTTATGCCCAGAATGTTATTAGAAAGAGCAGTGCATATGCAGAAGGATATGTTCCTATGATTTATAGATTCCGCAAAAACGTTTGATAAATAAGACACAAAGATCTGTTGGAGCTGCTCTGCAACCTTGATATAATTGTGAAGGATATTAGAATAATCAAAAAACTATACTGGCAATAAACGTGTTTAGCTGACATACAAAAATAGAAAGGGATGTAAGACAAGGCTGTAACTTATACAGCGAGTCGATTCTGAGAGAACTAGAAGTCCTACCCGGATTCATTATTAGCGGCCAAAATCATAAGGTTTGCAGATGACAGAGTGCTGATAGCAGACACAAAACGAAAGCTACAAACACTCCTATAAGAATGTAGTGAAGGAAATTGTGAAGAAAGGATTAAACATCAACTGCAATAAAACAGAATACATGATTATCAGCAAAAGGATGAACCCAAAGTGTGAATGGCAAATCGGAGATACTAAAATCAAACAAGCATGGAAATTTAGATATCTGGGAAGGGTTTTAAAAGAGGACGGAAAGTGTAACACTGAAATCCGAAGGCGTACTGGGATAGACAAGGAAGTGTCCCAAAAGCTAAGCAGAGTACCAAGAAATAGAAAACATTCGCTAGAAAGATGAAAAAGAGTACAAAACTGCTACGTGAGTGCTGGACGATCTCCTCAAAGGTGAAGAGGAGACTTGAAGCATGAACCGAACACGTGAACAACGACGAATTTTTGGAGAAAATGGAAACGAAAAGGAAACATATACTTAACATCCGGAAGATTTCTAGGGCACATGATGAGGAAGGAGGGTTTGGAAAGTCTGATACTTACACGACAGACGACAGATATGGGGCAAGGGGGACAGAGAAAAACAACGCATAACCTAGTGAGCTTGAGTGGATGGATAGCGGAACGGGGCTTGGGAGAAACAGAAAGACAAAGATTATTAAGATCTACGAGGGACAGGAAGTTGTGGAGAGCCATAATCGCCTATGTTCTGAGGGAACACGATACACAAAGAAGAAGAAGAAGAAGAAGAAGAAGAAGAAGAAGAAGAAGAGGAATTGTATTTATTTTCATAATCTATGCACCTCAACGTCTAAGTATACTTGTCAATATCACTCACGTTAATTCCTGCACACTGGTAATCTAATATGCATAACATACACATTGAGTGCCGTACAGTTGTTTCAATAAATTTTAGGATAAAAATTCCAAATTCCTCAAATAATGTAAAAAAGAAACAAGACTGACAAGCAATTCCTATTTCTTGTTTACAGTATTTTCTTAAAATGAATCACGTAAAGTTGATTCACTGTGTCGTGCTAGACAATTTCCTCTCCATAATCTCTCTTAAAGATTTATAAATTTACCATTCGTCCGTGATTCGAATATTGCTGCCACCGATGGTCTAGTGCTCCTGCTATATATTTAGAAATTCCTGATAAAATCCAAAGAAGAATCTGCAATATTACTGGTCCTGAATGAAAGCTAATGCATGCTAATCTAATGAATTCTAATCTAATGAATGCTAATGCATGCTAATCTACAAAAAATATTTCTCAATACATTTTCCCCTATCTTTTTTTTTTACAAATAAACCCACTTTACTTAAGTAGTGCCGACAATCATATTCATTAATTGCACATAGTAAATTTCTTCTTAAAATGAAAGTCAACTCTAAAATGGTCATCTTCACCAATAATATGGAATTCTTCAATTTTTAGCATTAATAAATAAAAGAATTAGATGCTTTGACAGTAGAGTTGCATTCACTTGTCCAAGATGGAAAATAGCATCAGTTCGAGTGGTCAGAATTGAATGCAGATTTTCTTGACAGACATACTTTTGGAAACTTGGAAAATTAGCGTAACACTATTTATTTCAATTGCTTATATGTCGTACGAAAGCCAACTTATGGGATAATAAGATATGACACAGATTGATGTATTTATGCATCCATATGGACACACATTCAGTGCATGTCAGGGGACGATCATTAGGAAACCAGTTTGGTAATCCATTACTAAAGAATTCGATCCTCGCTATTTCACATTTGTGTGACGAATTCAGATTCAAGCAAATACCTTCATGTGATCAGCAAAGCTTTTGCTATATTTCATATGATGGAGTACAGTTGGGTACCTCGGTGTGGTGTAATGGTGATCCTCATACATTCGGCCTTGTGCTACATGTAAGCTACGCTTAGAAAATGATTATGATTGAACACATTTTCAATGGAAAGTATTAAGAAACTATCATCGGCACAACATAGCATCATGTAGCTTTGTTACCCACCAATTACAGTTCAGAATTAGCTCCCTGTGACATGTGGTTATCGTAGTAGAAATGGTGGAGTTTATTTTGTTTTACAGCGTATCAACATCAGTGGGTTATTTAATACCGACAAGATTTTTAAGATAGGTTCGTATGAATATAATATGTATTCTTTGTGAGAAATCAGTTTGTAGATCAGGTTTCATTGACATATTGTTGTAAAGAGGCTTTTTGTCGAGCGTCAAATATATTGCTGGTAATGTTTTACTTGTGACTCCTTGACAGTTTTTTGTATAAATTTTGAAAAGAAAATATTTTCTCTTTATTATATCTTACATCATATTACTACATAAGTTTCATATTCATTATGAAAATGCACGGAAGAGACACGGTGTAGTAATGAGTAGCGGCTCAGATTGAGGAATCGGAGACTCGAGATCGAATTTCAGTCAAGTTCATTACATTCACTTACTAATACCCTTGGGAAAGGTAATAATCCATCTCTTCTCCCCCTCCAGTAAAATAGTAGGACAGACTAGTGACAGGAGAAGGAAAACTGAATTTAAACCACCCTGAGGATGGTTGGGTTAGTTTGCCCAGGAAAAGCCACTGCTGCAACCCTAATAGTTTATGGGACTTGTGATTGTGATATTTCTTTCCCAGTTGACGTTCATCTCCATATTACAAGGGACTCTCCGAAACTAATGCCTCCTGTTTATTTCCCTGGAAACCACAGCAGATACAAGGTGCTGAATGGGTCAAATTTTCAACTACAAGATACTCTTTCTCGAAGACTAACCAACATTGGCTCTGCATTTACGCCAGCTATGAATATTTAGTGGGTTGACATCTGTCCAGGACACCCCGGAACGTGACTTGTCACAAACAATGCTGTCACTGAAATAAATTAACCAGCGTCGAATTGTGTTCACACCCAATGTCAGATATATGTAAATATTCATCAAGCGTCAATGATTAGCAGTGGGTGCAATTCTTTTCGCATGAAGGCATTCAATGACACACCTCTATCATCAGGCATTTCTATCAGACGCTATTTTACCAAACCGTATCAGTAACCAGGCATAAAAGGTTATTGGCGTCAAGACTATTGCCACACCCTCAACGTCTCTCTTTGACCTTGTGTGACAGCATAATAATTGTAACGGTAATGGTAATATTAGCTGTTTCCTTATAAGGAAACATTTGGCATTTATTGAGCGAGCTGTCAGTCGAAATTTATAAAAACATTCCCTTAAAACAATTTTCCAGGGTAATAGGCTTCTCAAGTTCAATAGCAAATGTCCCTGTTGGGATGCATTACTTTCTGAACAACTCTCTTTGTAATACCATTCATGCGACATATGAAAAGAAGTAATCGGCGATTGTTAGATATTTATAAAAGTTGGCGTAGACCTCGCTGAACATCAGATTTACAAAAAAAGACTTTCGAAATTACCTTTTATTCCCCTGCTCTTGTTCTATTTCAAGTCTAATTCTGCTACACAATGTATTCATCAGAATTCTGACGTTAACTTTTGTTATGTGGTTCCTAAGGCTGATTGTCCAATGGAGCTCGCATTCATTTGCATAGGCAGTGCCATGAAAATGGATGGATCTTCTTATATCCCCACTGTTGCATATTTATTATTTCCATAATCTTGTCAATGCCAATATCGTCTCATACTGCATTTCTATTATAATGTCATTTGTTCTTGCTGCTTTCTTCCAGGTCATCCTTATCCCTACCAATATCGCTTCAGACTTTAATCTGTATTTTATATAAAGAGATATAAAAAGAGTATAGCAAGTAAGAAATAAATATTTTGAAAATGTAAGTTCAATTTCGATATTCGTGAAATTATCATGCAAAGATTGTTCACTTGTTTAGAAATGTATTATGATATATATATATATATATATATGTGTGTGTGTGTGTGTGTGTGTGTGTGCGTATGTGTGTGTGCGTGTGTGTGTGTGTGCGTGTGTGTGCGCGTTATCCTCATCTTCATTGCCATAATTTCACAACGTTTCGGCCGTTGCACGCTCCAGTGTTCTTCAGGTGATTAGAATTTTGAATCGAAACCTTTATTTCTTCAAGCCGTGTAGATTGTTCTAGTTCCACGTACCATGACCCTTCCGACTATCTCTACTATTTCCCTTTTAACTTAACTCTCAAAGTTTTGGTTCATCACTGCGGCAGCCTGGTTTGAACGCACAACTCTTTGCGTCTAGTCACTGGATCTAACAAACGCCTTTATCCACTGAGCCATATAACAGACGAAATAAAGGGGTCAGTGCCAAATTCCAAACAGCTGAATAATGGTGAAGCGTACACTGTCCGAAACGTTATGAATATGGCAATGAAGATGAGGATAACAGTCCGAATAATGTAAATAATATAAGTAGTCATAATACCTCATCTCATATATATATATATATATATATATATATGGTTCAAATGTTTGACGCAAACCCTAGAATTAGCATTTGATGAACTTGACAGAAAAGTGAAAAAAAATGAAAAAGATCTCTTGGAGTCATTGAAAAAAGAATGGAATAAATTATTAGACATTCTTTGACAAACATGCCAAAAATTTGTACTGCACTAGCCAAAGCATAGTTTGACGAGAGCAAAATTTAATCATAAAAATTCTTTTTCGTTTTGTCATAATAAAATTTGTGATAAAAATATTGTTTTACTTTTTTAACCATGTATAATGATATTCGCTTATTTAAAGTACAAATCAACAACTTTTGGGACCAATTTAAAAAAAATTAGCAGGGCTCGACTCAAACATTTGAACGGTAGTAAATATATATATATATATATATATATATATATATATATATATATATATGAATGATAAAATATAATTTTACGGTATAATATCAGGATCAAGCGTATGTAAATATATAAGTAGTTACTAATGTCAACACCCAGAGGCAACAGTCTGTTTCATGATAAAAGCAATCGTCATGGTCTGACGATTGTTTTTAGCTTGAAACAGACTCTCGATTCTGGGTGTCGACTTCAACGTCCACCCACACACACACGTATATATATATATATATATATATATATATATATGTAAAGAACTCGGGAATTTTTTTCAAAACTTCTGTTGAATTTCAACCAATTTAATGAAAAATTAAAGGAATTCATAAGGAATCATGAGATATGATTTTTGGTTAAAATGATCAATATTCTTCAGTATTCAACATAAAAAATATCCTGAAAGTAGTAGGTCATTTATAGCAATTTACATTGTCCTAAATAATCAAGTTAAACCGATTTTCTCTCCACTTTAGTTTTGAAAAGCGTATTCTAACGCAAATTAAGTCCATAAATTCATAGATTTTCGTTTTTGTTTGTACGGTTACATTTAACATTTGAAGACTACAATTTTATCGACTTTTCACTTGACCTGAAGGCAATTTTCATGGAATGAGTGAAATATGAATTGGTTTAGAAAAAAATCTATCTAATTGATTTAATGGAAATGTGTTAGGTATTTGTCGGTGACTTTATTCAGTAAAACGTTAATGGTAAATTATGTTTACATTATAAACATTAACAATTGCTATAAATGAATTGGTTTAAAACTGTTTTAATCACATCATCTTTGTTACGAGTAAACTATTGAAATCACCTGAAAATCTTTATTCGACAGAAAATATTATCACTTGTCTTTTAAATGTACCTCACTGTATACTAAGTATTAATATGATAAATTTAATATTAATGTTTAATATTAATATGATAAATCAAATATATGAAAACTTTCAATTTTTATTTAATGACCTATATGAAAGATAATTAAAACACAACAGGCAACATATGCGGACGTTCCGTATTCATTTCTATCGGCACCACGTGTTAACAAATAATCAATTCTTTTGACTTAAAGACAGGAAATTAAAAGATGAGATATCAAGGCAGATTGGTAATCTGTCGAAGTCCAACTGAGACACACCCGTTAGATTAATAAGAAAAAAAATCACACGATAAGAAGCGAACTGAAGCGAAATAAACTTTAATTTTTAACAATTGTCGTAAAAATAAAAATAAAAGAAATAGGGAGCTATTTATCTAGCATTTAAACAAATAATCTTCCCCCCCACCTCCCGGCAACCCACCGACGTGGCTATCACCTGTTGCATTTATGTGTGTAGCTAATTGGCGAAAACATAGAATTGCAGGTAAAGAAATCTGAGGTGCTTACATCAGAGTCGGATCACAGAGTCTCATTCCCACGAGTTCAGCTAGAAAATAGAAAAATCAAAGACCTGTCATGAAATCTATTTCGACCTTTATTAGGCTAAGCCAAATAAGAGTAGGGGGAGATAGGCCAAGGAAGAATATGTAACACCATTCCTTCCAGAGAGGAATGTCTGATAGCTTCGAAAAATCAACATTCGAAATCTTGGCTTTTATTCCTTGGTCGTGGCCAATAACGGAAGTATGGTGGAGTAATAGATAGCGGCTCGGATTTTGAAATCGGAGTTCGAATTCCAACCGAGTTCGAATCCTTCTCTTTCTCCTCAGCTATGAGTACATAGTAGGACAGACAGTGACTTATAACCTTGGTTGGCAACCAGTCTAGGAGAAGGAAAACTCTAGGAGAATTCAAACCACCTACTTCCTTGTCTAATTCAAGCCGTGACAGAAAATAATGAAGAGAAGTACACGAAAATAGATTTATGTTGTGTCCTTAAAGAGGTTACAAAGTGAAGGAACATCAACACGCGCGTAAATGAAAGAAGAGAGGTTTATTGTAAAAGAGGATACATTACTGAAAGACAGGGAATCGCTTAGTAGGCTAGTTATTTATCTTACCTCCCCGAGAGGCAGGATGTGGCACAGGGTCGTTTTTTTAATGCGAGGTAAAACCGATCCCATAGGCTCGAGCAAAAATTCCCCGTAGACCCTGTATACACGGGGTTGGATAGCTGTCTACCACCCCAGACGATACTCTGCCCGTCGGCATAGCCTCGTCTGGCTTCCTCTCTGCACGAAGGCAGAGATTTCGACCAGCATAGCTGGAGACGAATCTCCAACTAATTCCCGAAACATGCTCACGGGTATATCCTGTGCTCACAATATATAGCTACTGATATAATCAGTCCACATAGGTGATAAGGAGTGTGGGACATTCCATTACAACAATTTCATAACAGTAATTTTACTGAGGAATATAGAGAAACATTGGATTATCCTGAGGACTGGGCTTAAGGTTGGGTACTTCATAGAAATAGTCAACTAAGACGATTTTGAAAGACAGTAGCGGGGTTGTAAAATAATGTTTTGTGCTAGCATTGTAGTCAGAAAAAGTTAATGATGAGTTTAAGATAAATACAGAGAATTAATATGAGTTCCTGGACAAAACATTTTTGAGTGGCACAGGTGACAAACAAGAAACTTGTAATGAGTAGATTCATGCAAGACAATACTCTTTTGCGTTCTGTGGAGCTGACTGTCGCCTATTTTCCCCCAAAGGGTTTTAAAGGCAACAAATTAATGGAATATTCTTCAGTATTAGAATAGAAAACTTGGGATCCGTCATTAAAAGAGATGTAGGATCTTTTCTGTGAATTCACCCCCAAATAAAAGGAATTTATATTTAGTAAAATTCACACTAAATTCTCCCAGAGCGAAGCGTTTCTGTTGCAAAGCAGTTGGCTTGACATTTGTGAGCGCCCTAAATGTGGGCGACTCGGGTGCACTATTTCTAGGATTGAGTGGTCTACGTTCGCGATCACCCCGATAAACATGTCAAAAACATCATTTACCTTCTTCGGACAGTTGTCCTCATCTTTTATGCCATATTCACGACATATCAAAACTTGGAGAGTTGAGTTAAAGGCAGATAACTGAGACATCCGAAAGGGACATGATACATGGAACTAGAACAATCTATTGCGGTGGAAGAAATAAAGGGTTCAGTTCGAAACTCCAATAACCTGAAAACAGCCTGGTCATAAAACGGCCGAAACGTCGTGAATATGGCTATAAAGTTGAGGACAACAGTCCGAACAATGTAAATAATGTAAAGGGTTACAATACCTCATCTCAGAAATATAGACAGAAGGCCTGAGCCTACAACGGCCGAAACGTCGTGAATATGGCAATAAAGATGAGGATAACAGTCCGAACAATGTACATAATGTAAATATTTACAATACCTCATCTGAAAAATATAGACAAAAGTCAAAAACAAATTTTTTCTTTTTTTTTTTTTAAATTGTAAAAATTCCTTGTAAGAAATATCATTCGCACTTTCAAAATGTGAATAACTCCCTGATCTTTGGTAATTTTTCATTCTGGTTGGAGTTGTCTAGCTAAACAAATTTTGATTTAAAATTTATAATTTCAAAAGAGTACCAAAAGTTTAATAAAAAAAAAACAACCTTTGATTTAAAAATTATAATTTCATGGGGTAAATTATATTTGCGATAAGTAACTTTACCTTATCGGGGGTGAATTAACAGAAAATATCCGAGATGTATACAAGAATGGAAAACAATATTCAAACCAAGATCTTTGAGAAGTAATAAAAGAAAAGCTGCATGTTGAAACAGTAGAAAAGTGTTGCAATGAAAGTTACCCGTTTCGTCGGATAAAACGCCCATGTGTCCCGTGTATTGTCAGCCCTAATTGATCTAGCGTTGCCCGGGGATGTAACAGTAAGAGATAGATCAAGTATCGACCATCATAAAGACTGAAAAATAAAATTGACAAAGATTATTGTTTAAAGTTGACGGACACGCATGTCTTAATTAGTTTTTTTTTTTTTTTTTTTTTTTTACGAATTGGTCAAACCCAAACTCAAACAAAAACATTTTCAATCGTTATGAGTCTACCGATTGAATAGAATTTTATTATAGACAATTGCCTTTTAAATGGAATTTTTAAAGCATTCTGGATGTAAAAATAAAGAAAAAAGTGTGCACGACAATACGAAACACTACCTGCTAAAAAAAAAGTGAAGTTTTGTTGAAATCGGTTGAAAAATGTAGGAAATCCGATCCCATGTATAAACGAACGAACACACACACACACACACACACACACACACACACACACACACACAAAACACACACAAAATCTGGGTTTTATAATAAGTATAACTCGATATGAGTTGTCCCCCTTTCATTCTCGCGACAGCGATGCCTCTTAATTGTGTTTTCAAATTGATTTCGTGCAAAAACAATTTTTGGCGCTGTCAGAATCACTGCAAGGTAATTTTACGTAGTCCTATGAAGTTTTGTTGAAATCGGTTGAAAAATGTAGGAAACCTGATCCAATATATAAACGAACAGACACACACACACAACCTGGGTTTTATAATAATTATAATATACAGAGTGCCCCAGATGTCACCCAGGGATTTAAAAATGTAGCAATATTGATATCTTTTTTTATTATTCAAAAAAATAGTTTTATACAAAATGAACATTCAAACAATAGACATATATTTCCATTTACTTATGGGAACATATACAACGTAAATATTTTCTATTTCGGACTTCACATAGACGCGCCCTTTCAATATCATTGTCCATAACAGCGGTTAATATCTCTGGCTGCAGCCCTTAAATTTCAGCACAGGTGTTGTCTTTTGTGTTGCTCAACTGTCTGCAATCTGTACACACTCCTTAAGGCATCCCCACCAACCAAAAAATAAATAAATTGTTGTGGATCCCGCGTGAAAAATAGGTATCCAATAAATGACAAACGCAAGTATTTAAGCTAAGAAATTAAATGTATTTACACAAAATACAAAAGGTAAGGCTGTTAGTAAAATCCAGGAACGCCGGTTAGTAGCAAATACAGGTAGATATATACAGTCCCGAAGTAGGACTTCCTTAGAGTCTACGTGTTTGTAACTGACTTCTACAAGAGGTTACTTCACTCCATCCGACACTCACAGACGACTCATGTACGACTTCGGTACGACTCATCTTCTCTGCCTGACTGTGGCTATTTTATGGCAGCAGGACGAGTCCATTATATCCGAAAAGGGTGGACCCCATAATATAAATAAAATAAAATAATCAGGAGGGGGGGGGTCTGCTCAGGAGAATGTGTCAAACTGGATGAGTAGGTTAAATCCCAAATAAAATTTGATGATTTTGGTTCTCGTTCTGTTGGGAATTTTTCTATCTGACAAAAAAAAAAAAAAAAAAAAAAAAAAAAAAAAAAAAAAAAGAAAAAAAAGGTATGAAAAAATGGGTGATTAGACAATAAAATGACATGATTCAAAAAGGCAGAATCAGAGTATGTAATTTTTTTAGGCACTGCCAGACCCAAGGATTGTCAGTATCAGTAAACCCAATATGTTTTAACTAACACTTTCTAACTATATATAATATTTTAGAAGTTGGAAGTTGTATTTTATAAATTCTACCTTTTTTTTCTGTACGTTCATGTCATACTTTATCATAAAAAGTACGTATTCTTTATCGATTATTTAGTAATATTTTCATAGTTTACAATTATGCATATTTTACACTTGATATTTACTGAACATCCTTTTAATATAATAACACTAGAAATACACGCGAAAAATTCATTTTTCTTACAATTCAAAATCCCTTCAGGAAGATGATGGTCTTCCATATATTCCTCTTTTTTATCATCTGTGAATTGTCATACCTTCTTGGTTAAGTAGTTTATCCTTACTTTCTGCACACTTTGAAATTCGGTGTTTTCTTTCTTGTAGACTGGTTGCCACTCAGGGCTTTCAGTTATATGCCATGCGTGACACGCGCTTAGGTGATCATGTATCTTTCGATACATGACTGACGAGGCAGATTTTTCCCGTAGTAGGTTGCCATTTCTTTTTGCGGTAGATCAGTTGCCATCCAAGGCTACAGAACCCGGTCTGTCATGCTATTTACCCATAGCTGGGGGAGAAGAAGAGAATTCATACCTTTTCTAAGGGTATTAGCACGTAAGTGAACGTAATGGATTCGACTGGAATTCGAACTCAGCTCTCCGATTCCTCAATCCGAGCCGCTAGCCATTAGAATCTATTTAACCCATAGCTGAGTGGGGGAGAGATAGATTCATACCATTCTCGAGGGCATCTGTGCAATAGTAGACGCAGCATTCCAATCTAGGCGCCGATAACCGTTACACTCCCCGAACCTTTACTAACTGCAAAAATACACGCTCGCTCGAATATGAACAATATTTGTACAATTCTTATAAAGCATTTGACGTTTTTCATTTCACTTTATTTATTTTTGCCTGCAGCAGGTATTTTAAAAAACAAAAAACAAAAAAGAAAACAATTTTCTTTTTCCTTCCATTTCACTGAACACTAGACCCCGTCTGAGCCATCTCTTCAATTCCTACTCTGCTATCCACGATTCTTAAACACTCTCCTTCTGTTACTTTCCGCCTCCCCCACAAGGCCTTCATTATTGGGGATCGTTTACGCTGACGTTTAACACCTCTCCTTGTCATTACAAATGTCCTGCTCGTGAAGAAATAAACACTTGCTTATGGCGACGCCGGGAAGACGATACAAATCAGAAGATAAGCGAACGAGTAAAAGATGAAGATAAACAAATTATTACAATTTCTTTTTTTTTTAAGAAGGCGAAAACAGCAAGTGTTGAAGTGTAATATATGCGGGCAAATAGTCGCGTCTTTGAGAAGAGAAGAAAATATGCCTCTCCCCCAACTCTTATGCCTCATTTACTTCTGGTTAACAATATCCGACGAGTCTGTCATTAGCTTTTTGGTGAGCGAGGTGACAGGTTGTGTAGAAATAAGCTACGTATCGCTTGTCGATCATTTTACGTTTGGAGGGTTGCTTAGTTTATAAACGGATTGCTCATCACAGAATACGGAGATAAATCAATAAGTCCGTAGCCTAAATAAAAATAAAAACATTTATCTTGAATGTTATAAGCTTGTCCAATGTTTCCCAGTCTTTTTTTTTTCTCACGGCACACTTGAATCTAAGCCGTCTATACCCGAGGTTTTATGATCATTTTTTACGCAAAATATTGGGCAGCGCACTATACACAGGTAATTTTTAAAGAGGTTAAAAATCATACATTTTCGGTGACCGGTTGCACTATACACAGGTAATATTTTTGTGGTGTGATTAAAATTAATGCAAAAAAATTCAGGGGCAGTATTATACATGAAGTCGTCTTATACATGAGTCCATACGGTAGTTAAACTTCCGCAGCACACTTAAATTATGATGATAATAAAAATTAAAGAAAATTATTTTTATGATTTATTTATTAATGCAAATAAAACAATTTATTCTAATTTGTGATGAAATGATAATTAAAATTCTTATAAAAACAATTATTTTTCTGTTTATTATAATTTAACATTTAATGAGATATCTTAACTTGACGCGTTTTTTTTGTTTTTTTTAGAATATCTTCTTTGCAAGATCGAATTTTGGACAGGCAGGCTCTTATTTCTTATTCCAATGATTCTAGCTGTGATCGATTTTTGTTTTTAATATTGTTTATCGCAGACAAGCTTGTTCCGCACAGATGACATTGAGAACGTTACATTTAACAATGAAACACTCGTATAATCAATTTAAAGAGGTTTTAATTTTGACATGTACACTTATTGTGCTTCGGACTCTTGGTTTTTTTTTGAAAAAAATTTAATCAATGACCTTTAAATATTTTCACGGCAGACCTACGATCCTCTAACAACACACCAGTAAACAGCGGCAGAAGCATACGTACGTTTTATAAGGTATGACATGGACGTACAGAAAAAAAAGTAGAATTTATAAAATACAACTTCCAACTTCTAAAATATTATATATATTTAGAAAGTGTTAGTTAAAACATTGGGTTTACTGATACTGACAATCCTTGGGTCTGGCAGTGCCTAAAAAAAATACATACTCTGATTCTGCCTTTTTGAATCATGTCATTTTATTGTCTAATCGCCCCACTAGCGTTTTCTTAATTTCTTTCACCCTCTTGCGTCTTAGTAACTTTATTACCTTGCATGGGGTGAAATCATTAAAAAAAATTGTAACGAACAAGTGACACAAAAGCGAATAAAACTGCTGGGTATTAACTAGCATGGAAAACAGAATAAGACATCTACCACCGTGGATTGAATAAAGTGTTCGGTTAGATATACCATAAAGGTTACTGAGTACAAAGAAAGGCACGTGAAGAAGGCCGGAGAGTTCAACAGTCAAAATGTTGTGAGTATAACAACCAAGAAGAGCATGGAGGTCTGAACAGCCAAAGTATTTAATAATGATAATTTCTTCAGTATCTGTCTATATTTCTGAGATGAGGTATTATGTACACTATTTACATTATTCGGACTATTGTCCTCATCTTTGTCGCTATATTTATTACAACGTTTCGGCCGTTGTACGCTCCGGCCTTCTTCAGGTTGAAGACAATAGTGGAGCGTACAACGGCCGAAACGTTGTAATATATATGGCGAAAAGATGAGGACAATAGTCCAACCACCTGAACAAGGACGGAGCGTACAACAGCCGAAACGTTGTAATAAATCTGGCGGCAAAGATGAGGACAATAGTCCGAATAATCTAAATAGTGATAATTTCTTATTTGAAAAAACCGAAAAAAAAATTTATACAACTATAGAAGTTCTGTGAGATAACTTCTGTAGTAGCCTTGCTGTGGGGTAAATGTTAGTAATCTAGTGTTGAAAACTATTTTTACTGTGTAGTGAGTTCAATTTTCACCTGGTACGCCACACTCATGGTCGTGTGCGGGTCTTAACAAATACCTATCTTCAAACAATAGCCCGTTTATAGATACAATAGAAGGAGAGGGTTCTTTCTTTTGTGATAATAAAAATATAAACTAGGCATTTACAAAGCCAAGCTTTGAATGGCACAAGGTCAAACGTTGTGAGATACGAGAATTTAAAGATTGTATCGTTCAATCTTTTCAAATCGGCAGGGTTTTGTCTTAAAGATCAAAGTTGAAAATTCCGGCTTTTATTCTGTGTGGAACGCTGAAATCTTGTAGCATTAATTCGCAAAATGCTTTAAAATAACGTCTTGTTCACCAAGTTTTCATTTCGGCTGATAAAGTTTTAAGAGATAGAAAAAGTTTGTTAGAAATAAAAACAAATATTTTATACTATGTACTGCTATGTAATAAGCTATTTGACAGTAAATGATGGAGAATCTCCTGACGGATAAAGAAGAGACTTGAAGCTACAGAAACGGAATTCTACCATATTATATATATATAGGCCATATTATATATATATTATATATATATATATATATATATATATGTGTGTGTGTGTGTGTGTGTGTGTGTGTGTGTGTGTGTGAGGGGTTGAACAAATACAAATGTGCATGAGCGAGCGTCTGAATTAGGGATAGGCTAGCCACATTTTTAGACGGGTATCCTTGAATACGAGTGGCCAGCTATACATACATATATATATATGTGTGTATATATATATATATATATATATATATATATATATATATATATATATGATATGATATTATTTATTTTTTAGATATTAAAACAAAAAAATGTTAAAAATAGCTACACAATTACAATTATGTGTCTCCTCTTTGTAGTGTTGAAAAAGAATTCTAATTGTGTAGCGATTTTTAACATGTTTTTGTTTTAATATCCTAAAATAAATAATATTCAGCTCTACTCTGTATTGAGCCCTCTTTTTAATTAAATGTCACGGACAGTGGAATTATGCTTTATTTGTTCTCATTTATATATATATATATATATATATATATATATATATATATATATATATATATATATATATATATATATATATATATATATATATATATATATATATATATATATATATATATATATATATATATATATATATATATATATATATATATATATATATATATATATATATATATATATATATATATGTGGAGTTATGGATAATGACACGGATTGAGGAATGGGAGACCGGAGTTCGAATTCCAGTTGCATTCATTACATTCATTTACGTGCAAATACCCTTGGGAAAGGTATGAATCCATCTCCTCTCTTTATGGGTAAATAGCAGAATAGACTTGGTTGGCAACCGGTCTAGAAGAGGCAAAACTCTTAATTCAAAACCAGAGGAGGGCATTTTGAAGACATTGTGGCATGTGCAGCAGTTCTCTGTGTACGGCTCTTACAAAAAGTGCGGTTGGCCTTCACCACTATAATCAAATCATACACGCGAGTAGTTTGGCTGTTTGGTTCTAAGACCTGAGCGGTTGTACCCTCATACATCGTAAACGACAGGAGAACCCAGGATAAGATATATGTACAGGGTGTGTCAAGAATACTTTTTAAAAACTTTGCGGCGTGTTCCTAACACCAAAACAAGGACAAAAGTCCACGAAAACATATGTCCGCAAATCCTTTGTTTTTGAGTTATTAAGTTTACAGTTTACGGTAGATGCTGTTAAATATACAATCCAAGATACAATCTAAAAACTTTGTTCAAACTTTGGGCGGGTTCCTGACGCCAAAGCGATCAATGCTATGGTAAACAGCAGTCAATGTTGGATGGCTTCGATCTGGAAACGCAAACCGTTATGGCCGTGCAGCCTCGCGTCCATTACCATTCGCGCGGCTGTATGTAAAAATCATATCTGCTTGCTCACGATATAAATATTCTGCCATAGTTGAACGGAACACTTTTCAGTTAACTCACTACTACACACGTTAAGCGTTGAAGACAGACTAAGCACAAATATATACGAATGACAAATGTAAACTGGTCTACATGACAACACAGCGCCATCTACCGTAAGCTTTCTTTAAACTTAATAACTCAAAAACGAAGGATTTGCGGACGTATGCTTATATGGACTTTTGTCCTTGTTTAGTATTAGGAACACGCCTCCAAAGTTTGTAAACGTTTTTTGATATACCCTATATATATATATATATATATATATATATATATATATATATATATATATATTTGTGTGTGTGTGTGTGCCTTTCTTTCATGATATGCTGTGAAAATACATACCTACCACCTGTTTTGTTAACCCTGTAGTAGAGAGAACACGTGCCTTGCTATAATTGAATTACGTATATTGACAAGTGCTGATTTGGGTTTTATCACAGGACCTTATCCTTTTGAAAGTCGTTCGCCAAACTTTTATTTTACAGATCGATTTTATTTAAAAGGCTGTGTATAGTTTTCGTTCTACTTACTCTAAAAGTCTTTTTTTTCCCTTTCATATACCTGGAACTATCTACCTAAAGGTATTGATTATAAATTAAAATTAATTATCGATTAAACGTTCTTATGGAGATCGTCATTTTTTTCGAAACTAAATAGAACCAATTTCACGTACTCCGTAATAAAGTATTTTTCAGAATGGAGAGAATTGCAGACAAACTTGTAATGCCCATCCACACGCAATGGTTGATACAAAATTACAATTTTAATGGCTTAGAAGCCAGTAAACTTTCGTATTTGCAACAAAAGTAGGTTTTTGACTCTAGTAGATAACTAAATTTTTTTTATTGAAAGAAGAGCTTTTGGTAATATTAGAATGACATTCTTACTTATTAGCTAAGGTACATTGTGTTATCACTTAGAAAGCAACCATTATATATTTTCTGTTTCACCCTTTAAGGTTCTTTTCTTTTTCTCCCACTACTTTAGTAATTTACTCATAACACGAGAAGCATGGTTAACTTTGTTACCGAAACGAACCTTGTAATGCAAATAAATAAAAATACAAGTACAGGTGAGAAAAAAAAATGTATTATAAGGAAAAAAAAACCCGGAAAAAGGCTCTAAGTTGTAGATCGAGCAAAATTCAAACAAATCTGATTCAGCTATTTATACACATATACTTACTCGCTACTGTCCTTCTGTTTCCTATCTATTTGAATAAATCTCGATATAGATGTCTATGTCTATATAAGTGTGTTTAGATATTAATGCGCGTGTTTGTAGGTGATTCTATGCGTGTGAATGTCGTTTTTATATGCGCCCGTGCCTCTTTCTCTCTGTACGCGCGCGTGTCCATAGGCTTTCCGATAAGATTTGCCTATTCTATTCGCGTGTATGCTTTAGCAGCAGCTTGTACAACAACAGCTGTAAAAATGACTTGCAATAAAAAGAAATTCTATCGATGTCGGGAAACTCGGAAGGAGTGGGGTTGGAGAAAGAAAAGAGAGAGAGAGAGAGAGAGAGAGAGAGAGAGAGAGAGAGAACGAAAAACAGTTCCGAGGAAATGTGAAAAGAAATAGACGTAAATGAAGGTGAGAAAGACAAAGAGGAAATTGACCACCACAGTGTTTTATACACAAACACATGGAAGCGTTAAGGTAAAATAAAAGCGATAGATAGATAGACAGATAGATGGACAGAGAGAGAGAGAGAGAGAGAGATAGGGAGAATAGATAAAAGTCAAGAGAAGAAATATCATGTTACAAAACGTAAAAGAAAAAGCCGGTCAGGAAGTTACACACACAGAGAGAGAGAGAGAGAGAGAGAGAGAGAGAGAGAGAGAGAGAGAGGAGAAAGGAGATATAGAAAGGAGGAGAGAGAGAGAGAGAAGGAGGGAAAGATGAAGAAAAGGAAAACGTGAGAAAAATAGGGAGAGGAGAAGAAATGGAGATAAAGGAAAGAATAACAGATTTTACGTAAGACGGGACGAAAAAGGAAAGAAAATCAAGTCATGACTGTAGCAGTGAGAAAACAAATGAATAAGAAAGAAAGAGAGAAAAAGATATATAGAGAGAGACAGAAAGAGAGAGAGAGAGAAAGAAAGAAAAGGAATGAGAGGTAGAAAGAAAGATAAGAGAGTTAAGGGAAATCGACGAGAAAAATAAACGGAAGAGACAGGAAGAAGGCCAGGGACAAGAAATCCAGACGTTAAAGAGAAATAAAAATAGAGAGAATGAGAGAGAGAGAGAGTGTGTGTGTGTGTGGCGGGGGGAGATAGACAGAGAAAAATGAAATAAAATGAGAATGGGAAAAGAGGAAAATGAGAAAAAGATAGAATGAGAAAGAAAGAATAAGAGGGATAATGTGTGAGATAGATTAAAGATAGATATATAGACAGACAGACAGACTCATAGATAGATAGATAGAGAGAGAGAGAGAGAGAGAGAGAGAGAGAGAGAGAGAGAGAGAGAAAGGAAGAATTCTTGGTGTAGTAAAACACATTGCTCTAGCTTTTCACTTCTTTCTGTCACCATTCGTATTATCAATACAGGATTGTGGGTGTGTCCAGAAAGTGATTACAGAGGTCAGTTTTGAGGGCTGTGACGGGAGGGTATAGGGTAAGGAAGGTGTGTGGAAAGGACGTAGGGTGGAGGATATTAGAAAGTGGTTAGGGCAGACTCTGATTCCCGTTGGGCTGGAAGGAGTCAAACCAATGGCTTGAAATTAACATGCATAGATACTTAAACAGTGAGTGGCAACATATGCGAGCGGATATCATTGAGTACTGTCGACAGAGATTCACTAGCCAATTTCCTCTTCCTCCTGCGTGCACATACATAAGGCAAACGGGCGAGCTTATAGGCACACGTTACCATTTAAAGATGCCGTGATTTCCGTTTTGTTTTCTCTCTCTTTATTCTTTCACGCTGCAATTAGTTTAAACGTCATCTTGAGTCTTCCGTCATGCACATTTCTTTCTTTCTTTCTTTCTTTCTTTCTTTCTTTCTTTCTTTCTTTCAGATAAGAATTTAAAATCAGTAATCTTTTTTTTTTAATCCTTTTTCTTTTCAAACCTGGAATGGAAAGCTGAATTGTGTTTCCGGTTAGAGATATGCAGTTACTTCAGCCACCAAACATGTGTTCCTCTTGACACTTACTAAACTTCAATCAACCAGAGAAAAACGGAGGAAGACTGCATTGCGTCAATCCAATAAGAAAAAAAAAAAGAAAAGAAAAGCTGGCTTGCTTGCTTTGAAAATTAGTATTCTAATTCCTGGCTTTTTAATTTAATTTTTTTTTTTTACCTGGTTTTGAACATTGATAGCGGGTGCAAGTAGTAAATAGACGGATGTGGCGAGCCTCCCATTGCCTTGTCGCTACTACCATGGAAAGTGTTCGGACGAAGTGCATCTCCTGGTTCCCCATGGTCTAACCTTCACTGCTAGGACCCGCCATGTCACTTACATAGTAGCAAACTACTCACATTCCCTCCGTATTCCATCGGCAAGAAGCAGTTTCTTTCCGCGAACCACTGCTCTATGGAACAGACTCCCAAGAGGATGTTTCCTGTTCAAGTCTAGAGTCAACCATTATCTTCCCCTCCTATGCATATAAACTATCCCTTAACGTAACCCTCTATCTCGAGTGCCCTCCACCCGTACAGGGTGAATCTTTCTGTAAAAAAATTATATTATAAATAGCAATGGAAAAATTATCCATTTCCTTATAAGGAAACATTCGGCCTTCATTGACCAAACAATTTGCGTTACTGTCGGTTGAAATTTATAAAATCTTTTTCTTGAGAGAGTTTTTCAGGAAAACAGATTTCTCAGGATCATTGTTTAATCTCATTCGAGTAAATATGAGAGTTTCTGTCCAAAGCTTTTTTGTTTGGTAGCGCGTAAAGTTAACATCTTCATTATAATCTTATTTTCTTTTCTCGTTACACTTGCTGTACATTTCCATTGTTTTTGCTGTTGAAATTCTTCAAATAATGTGATTTTTTGATATTTGGCATAGCTCGTTGTGATCTTGCTGCACCAGTCTAGAGCGCCCGATGAAGATTCGTTTTTAAGATTTAAAGGATTTATTCGTTTGTAGAAAATTTTAATCCTTGATTCAAAGAAGCAGTTATGTACTGATGATAATTGAGCCATTTTTGGACGAGCTGTACGCCATGGATAGCATCCATATCAGAATCTAAATCTGACGAGGCCATTTTAGAACATGACTTCCGGTTAGTATTTTGGTTTTGTCACATGATACGGCATTGGAGTAAACGTACAAGCGCAACTGATTCTGTGTTTAATTTTATTCTTTTTTGTTCGTATACATTTTAATATTTTCAAATTTCCATTCATTCAGCAATTCTTTAGTCCGAAATAATTTTTTAGCCATATGTATCTTTCTTCTTAATTGTTCTTTATTAACTATATGTAGGAGGCAAATTAGAAAGAAAATAATTTCTTAAACAGAAGCACCTTAAACCTACACTTTAAACGGGAGAAACACAAAAATACTATTTCTTTCATATAACACAATATATATATATATATATATATATATATATATATATATATCAGCTTGCAAACACCCAGATTATAACATTCTGAGGAGCTGTCATATTTCAACTAATCACACAAATATATAGTGATTTCCCAAGCGTAGCATAGATCTGGCACAACGCCGAAAGTAAGGGGCACTCAGTTAAAATCGAACTTACTACTCAGTCGTAAATATTGTAGCGAGACAAACTCGCTAACCATTATACCGCCTCGAGGTGCCCTAAATGAATTTCTAAGCATAGCTTAGATGTGGCACACGGCCAAAAGTGTGGAGCACCCAGTTAGGATCGAACTCCCTATTCAGTCGTAACTGTTTTAGCGAGACAAGTTTGCTAACCACTACACTACGTCGAGGTGCCCAAAGTGATTTTCTAGGCATAGTTTAGATGTGGCACAAGGTCGAAAGTATATATATATATATATATATATATATATATATATATATATATATATATATATATATATATATATATATATATATTTTGTATTTAGAAAAGCAAACCTTCTGTCATGTACATTTCATTGAATACGACAGACAAGGTGCTTTTATTTAGTTTTTTTATACAATTTCTCATGCGGCCTAATATTTTTTCTTTTCGGATGATAAATTATATAAAAACTGTCCGAATATTCTTTTTATCCTAGCGCTTTCGGCTATACATTTAGCCATTTGTAAGGATTAAATATTTTAACTGTTAAATAAGAAATAGTTTGTTGCATGTATGTTTTATAAAATGTTTTCATTTTTCAAAACAACATATTGTGTCCATGTTCAAAGTTAATATTATTTTTTTTTGCATGTAGATGATGCTGTTATATTACTGTTGTCAACAAGTATGTTACGAATAGTGTCCGGTAGGTCTCCATGAGTATTTAAATGAGATCTATTGTTTTAAATGATATATAGATTACTTGAAACGTTGTTTTTAATCTATATCCGTATGAGAATAGACGCTCTGTTTATTTAAATTTTTTTTTTTTTTTTGTCTACTGAGAAAACTTATTAAAGCAAACCTGCCCTCCTACAGTATTCGAACCTGCGTCCACCGTTACAGGAGAAACCACCGTCTATTTCACTTTGACAACTTGGCTACGAAGTACATCACAATCGAGCAAGGTTCTATTTGCCTTAAAAGCACATTCACTCGTTTATATTTTCTTGGAAGAGATATTTATTCGCCTTAAAAAATATATCTTAAAATAATAAATAAAATTTATTGATTTTCATTTTTATAATAATTATTTTATTAATTTATTTTCTCGGAAGATGTATCTATTTGCCTTAAAAATGTATCTTAAAATAATAAATAAAATAATAGATATATCTTAAAAGATTTATCTATTTGCCTTAAAAGCACATTCATTCGTTTATATTTTCTGGAAAGATATATCTATTCAGTTTCGTATCCGAAATGTAAAAAAAAATAATTTTATAAAAAATTAATGTATTTTATCATTTAGCCTGACATAGGGCACCTCGACTTTGTGTAATGTTTAGCAAGTTTGTCTCGTTAGAACAATTACGACTGAGTAGTGAGTTCGATCCTCACTAGGTTCCCCATACTTTCGGTCTTGTGCCGCATCTGACCTACGCTTGGAAAATCTTTTGGGCTCCTCGAGGTGGTATAATGGTTAGCAAGCTTGTCTCGCTGAAACAATTACGACTGAATAGTGAATTTGATCCTCACTGGATGCCCCATACTTTCGGCCTTGTGCCACATCTAAGCTACGCTTGTAAAACCATTATCTTTTAATCTGACATATTTTTATTACTGCAAACATTCTTTTTAGTGGATGCTCTTATTTCAGTAGACCTTCCATTTAATACAAACACACACACACACACACACACACACACACATATATATATATATATACCAAGAAAGAGGGAAAGAGAGAGAGTGAGAGAGAGAGAGAGAGAGAGGTATCAATTTGGACACCAAAATACACGTTTACAGAGCAGTCATTTTGACCACAATGTTGTACGGCTCAGAATCATGGACCCCATATAGGTCCCATATCAACCAGCTGGATGTTTTCCACAAACGTTGTCCCTGCGCGATCTGTGACGATACCTTTGACAATAGCGTGTCCAATGTTGATCTTCTCTTAAAATGCAACATTGGTGGAATTGAGACTTTCCTGTTGCAATCACAGCTGGGCTGGTCATGTTGCAAGATGAGTGACGACAGAATACCTAAGGTCCACATATACAGCAAGCTTGACAGTGGGCACCCTTGGATCAGGTATAAAGGCAAGCTAAAGAGTAATCTTCCAGCTGTCAATGTGCCTCATACTAAGTTCGAGCGAGTTGTCCTGGATAGAAATAACTGTGCCAGAGTTGTATCAGAAATTTCAAAATAAGTCGTATTGACCGGCTAAGAGACGAAAGACAATGGCGAAGAGCGTTAGCAAATATTCCAGTTGCTATGTATCGAGATCTTCGCTGTTGCACAATATGTAGACTTGTATGCAGATCACTAGCGTGACTGAAGTATCACATACGACACAAACGTAAAATCTGAATGGGTTTGTCGGATCCTCATACGTCGAAATCGAATGGAGTGTCCATTATATATATATATATATATATATATATATATATATATATATATATATATATATATATATATACAAGTAAAAGTTTGTCACGTAGCTGATTGATGTTACATTCAGCATCCCGACTCTAGAGTTTCGTAGACGGACCTGCCCGTCCGCTCTTCAGTGGTTATCACCAATTGACGATTTTTCTTTTTTATGCTTTTATCATTGGTGTAGGTTTTTTCCGTATTGTTTATGTTCGTGTGAGCGTTTGCGCGCGTACAGCCATACATCCGTCTGTGGGGATGTGCGTTTGTGCGCGTGCATCTGTCTGCACGGATGTGCCTACGTGTAGGGAGTCATGATCATTTGTCCTTTTCTTCGTTTATTTTCCCCCACTTTAGCATTTTCTCTTTTTTCCTTTTTCTCTTTTCTTTCAATTGTAGCCATTCGTGACCAATTATTTCCGGTATGTTTTCTAGACATACCACAGTTTTTAATTTTTGAACGTTCTAGTGTTTGAGGCTATAAAAGTTGTATTCTCGTTTTTTGCATAAATAATTGATATTGATGCTTAATTAAATGAATAAAGGTATCCACTACTCCACCGTGCCTTCTCTATGAGAGTAGGAGTAGGAATCGGAGAGCCGAGTTCGAATTCCAGTCGAATCCATTACATTTAGGTGCTAATATCCTTGGAGAAGGTCAATAGCAGGACTTGCTTTTGATGGCAACTGGTCTAGGAGAAGGAAAACTCTGAATTCAAATCCTTCGGAGGGTCGTTTGGAGACTTTATAGCACGTGGTGCACCCGCTCTCTGTATTCGGCTCTTCAAAAATTGTGATTGGCTCTGCACAAAGCCTTCACCACTATAACCAAATCATATTTGCTGTCGGTTCCTAAGAACTGAGTTGCTTGACCCTCATATGTCGTAAAACGACGGAAGAGTTCAGCATATATATATATATATATATATATATATATATATATATATATATTTATATATATATATATGTTTCATTGAAACAGATAAATAAATAAACATTTTATGTCTATTTATTTTTTATAAGCATCCTTTCTAGTTTTCTAATTAACTTCTTGATGTTAAGTCCTTTCGATTTCCTCCGAGATCATCCTCTGGGGTGAATTATGAAAACAGACTTATTGTAACTGCGATCGTTGTGATGGCGATTTTTGTAAAGATGCGTGAACGCACTCTGTTATAATTATTTTTAAATTTTAAATTTATCCGTTGTAGCTATAGTGCTTTTGCACGCGTCCCATTATAAGGGAGCTAACCAGAGATGGTAACAATGCAAAATGGCATCAAATGCAGGTCAAATGCATTTTAAAACATTGTTACTACACTCGTAATAAATTTTGTTCAGTGTTTGTTGAATGATATCGAGGGCTTCGAGAATTTGAAGTTTTTGTTCATTATTTTCAACGTGTAGTATATTGGCGCTGTCAACAAATATTTTCCTGTATTATGAAGGTGAACAGGAATGTGTCTTTAAATGTTCTGAGATTGAACTTGTATCCGAGAAATGGAGTGTAAGACGTCCTGATAATGCTGTGATCGTCAAACCAACATGTGTACCTATATTTTTGTCAAAGGACCTATATTTTTGTCCTAAAGGACATTTAGACTGATATACAATGTTGCTCTTTTTCAAAACACTAGTTGGTGGAGAAGAGTTATTGCGTGTGATTAGGTTGGTTATGTTAAATTTAGTATAGTATATAATAGTTTTATTTTTTCTGGGATCAGTAAAACTATATATACTATACTAAATTTAAGTAGAGCTAATTATATTCAGTAAAACTAATTATATACTATAATTATATTATTTTGGGTATATAATATTTCATTTATATTCTTTTTCTTTTTGTTTCCATCATTTTTGTTATTAAATATCCCACATTGTGATAACAGAAGATCTGCCTAGAATGGTGAAACGTTATAAAAATCTAGACGCAAATTTAATGTGGATGATCTAGCGATTAAAGCACTTTCTAAATGTTATCGTCTCAGTAAATTGTTTTCCCTTTTAATTAGAGTAATATTTTTTTATATGAAAATTATGGACAGTCTTGTTACGGAGAGCAACTAATGCGTTTAATGTTTTATTTTGCAAGATATCCCTTTTGTGTTCATATAACCGTTTATTTAAATTTCTTGCGGTTTCTCTGTTGTATTCTCTGTGGCAACATAATAGATAATAGACTAAATCTCTCATTCAAGTTTTTGCTTATTGTTTTTTTTTGTAATGATTAAGTCTTTAATTGTTTTAGACATATAGGCAGCTAAAAAAAATATTTTAAAATTTTAAACCCCTAAAGGATAAAACGGGCTTTAAAAATTTTTCCACTTTACCACATATCTTCTCCCACCTAAAGATTGTTCTTCATATATAAACATTTATATATCGTTATCCACACCATATATATATATATATATATATATATATATATATATATATATATATATATATATATATATATATATATTTATATATATATACACGATACACGTTTGTGTAGTCGTCTTTTTTTTTTTTAAACGGTGTAAAAATTTACGCCTACCAGCTTCTGCATTTGAGACAAACACAATATTAAAAACGGTGTGCCTTCTGCCAGCGTTTAAACCTGCATCAACCATGTTGGGGAAAAGCCTGGTAAGACCACCGTGTCTTCACAGTGAAAGAAAGTTTACAAAGTCGTTTCTAAGGAATTAACGAATTTTATTCATAAACCGATATTATTTCTTATTAGTTTAAATATATATATATATATTTATTTATTTATACGGGTAAGTGAATGGCAAATTGAAAAAAAAACTCATTTGTGACGTGTTTTCTTCAGAGAAGGAACTTCAGACTAATAATCTTAATAATTCATTCTTGGAATGAAATACATGATCAATAAATTTGTGCCTGCGTGTGTGTGTGCATGTGCGTGGGATTGTTTGTATGCGCGTGCATGTGTGTGTATTCATGTCTGCGTGTGTGTATGTAAATTTTTTTTTCTAAGTCCGCAGGCCTTAGCCAAGTCTGTAAGATATAGGGGCAATGAGCCATACCATGACAGGAAGGCCCATGACATATTGTCAGGCGTTGGCTGAAAAGATTCTGAAAACTTTTCTATCTGCTTTACTATTTGAACGAGACGGCATCAGCAGGAACTCGTCCAGCCGATTCCTTCATCTACGCCGATAACCTGGACGCCAACGACCAACACACACACACACACACACATATATATATATATATATATATATATATATATAAATGAACATTAATGGGACATTTTAAAAACAACACACAAAACTCATTGGTTGTTCACCGTAACGAAACTAACCACCATTTTGACATAGGTAATGCTACTTTGATTAAAGAGAAACTAATCCACTTAGACGAAAATGTCTGGAAAGTGCCTTGATGACTAGTTCAACTACGATAAATTTGCGACCAGGCTCTTACAATATATCGCCATTCTTCGTAGATTTTCTGTTGTCACAATGTGGGATAGACAGGGACTAAGGCAATGGAGAGAAAAAGGAAATAAATAATAATGAATCTGGGTAGATTGAAAAAATATTTTTTCAAAAATTAATTTGCAGTATAGGCACCAAAAGCCCCCGAAATTGAGAACGTATCATTCTGGTGTGAAATTGCCTGGTTATTTCGACATTAAAACATTGCGCTCGATTACCGTTTAGAAGTTATGGACAATGTAAGTTCGACTTCTTTCTCGTCGGGTACACAGAACGTCCGCCATTAACATTTTTAACATACGGTTGCCGGGAGTAGTCACGCGGCGCAGAATTTTCACTTGTCTTGATTATTGCACAGTGTGTGAAGTTTGAAATGACTGCGCGAATTAATGCGCGAAAAAACGTAAAATCCGACAATTAAAATAAAATAAAAATTACGTGCCTGAAAAGTAAAAGAAGGATTTTTTCCTTCTTTTCAACGATGTTTTTTTTTGTTTCGTGAAAGTTTCTTGACTTTAAAGCTTCATAAATTACATTTTATAGTGAGATTCTGTTTCATTAGCTATAAGCAGATTTACAGTACAATAAAAAATACTATTAATTTAAAACTTCATTTTATAAAATAAGCGCATTTTAAAATAACATCCGCGAAAATCGCGCAGTAGTCAAAACCAGTAAGATACGAAAAGCTGTATAAAGGCCGTTAACCAAGTAAGCTTACGTATATTACGACTAGAGGAAACAATATATAAACAACGTTAGTAATGGCGGCCGGACAACGCGAAAGAGATCGAACTTACATTGACGATAAATCGAAAACGGTAATCGAGCGCAATGTTTTAACGTCATTTTCGAAACAAACAAGCAATTTCACACCAGAATGGTACATTCTCAATTCCGAGGGCTTTTGGTGCTTATACTGCAAATTAACCAAATATTCTTTCAAAAATTTTGAAATTGCCAGCGTCTCTCGTTTCGTGCGCATGTGTAGACGTGGTAACATCAACAAAGTTCTAAACCTAAATCTTTTCAAAAACTTTTTTACAATTTGCCATACTATTTTTCTGTATATATATATATATATATATATATATATATATATTTCAATAAAGGTGCAATTAATTTACAAATTCATGAATTATTCATACAAAAAACAAATACAAAGGTTAATGATTTAATTGGCGAGAAATATTTCTCGCTAATTAAATCATTAACCTTTGTATTTGTTTTTGTATGAATAATCATGAATATATATATATATATATATATATATATATATATATATATATATATATATATATATATATATACGGGAGATTACTACTGAAAACGTCTCAGTCCAATCATCCAAAATCAAGAGATGTTTTTAAAAAGCTCAAAAAGTGATAATAGAACCATGCTTGCTGTGACGTTCTTCATAGCCGAGCAGTAAAGCCTGTCGGATCAAACAGTGATTTCCTCTACAAATGGGAACGCAGTCTCATTCCCAGCCGGAAAACGCATTTTCTTTACGAAGATTTCTCGAATGCGCGAGACTGTAGGCGCAATACACACCGTTTAATAAATGAAAACAGAACAGCAAAGCTATGTTACGGCGGAGGGAGAGTTACTGAAGCCGAGATGTCAGCCAGGTCCGATCAACTTGCAGGTTCTTTGGATTCTTTCAATAATCTTTGGATACATAGCAGGAGCATCAGACCAAATGTGGCAGTAATATTCAATGAATAGTAGGCCTTTTAAGATCCAAGATAGATTCTGTTACCGTAAATCTCCTTTTCAACTGCGAAATTATTCTGGTATCCACTGTTATATAGCAGGATTGATATTATACATATTATTATATCTTTGTTTCTAAATAAATTTTCCTATTTCTTAATACTTTGTTTAGTTTTTGGAAGACATCTTTCGCTATTTCAATGCCCCTTTGGATTTCTGTTTCCCATTTTCCTTTTCTTTTGGTAAAAAGACTTCCCAAATAGCAGTTCAATATTTTGCTTAGCTTTTTGGAATGCCTCTTTTGC
The DNA here is from genome assembly GCA_903632075.3 of Acanthosepion pharaonis. Lineage (NCBI taxonomy): Eukaryota > Metazoa > Mollusca > Cephalopoda > Sepiida > Sepiidae > Acanthosepion > Acanthosepion pharaonis. Next base: position 3,997,356 of record CAHIKZ030004034.1, on the reverse strand, counting down.
TCTTCCGACGGGCCTTCAGATTTCTCTATTACATTTTCCGTCCTCTGTTAAAACACTTCCAATATAGTTAAATTTCTGTACTTGCTTGATTCTGGCGTCTCCAATTCGTAAATTCCATCTTGGGTTATCCCCCTTGCTAATGACCATACACTCTGTCTTAAAACTAAATCGATAAATATCGCTTATAAATTTAAAGAAAGTTACAAGAAAAGGCACAAGTTAATATTTTTGCCTGTTTTATGTTCTCACCTGCGATGGCCGTTTTCGAAGCAGAAAATTTCATTGATGTTTAGACTATACACGTACTGAACAAATTTTTATTATCCAGAAGTTACCAAAGAAAAGACTTCCAAGTAGAATTTCGTTTTATGGCGTAATTGCATTGTCCTGATAAGACAGACATTTCTAATTTACAATGCATTCATTTTTTCTTCTTCGTCTCGTGTCATCTTCCTGTGTAATAACTCTAATATACTTTTTCAAATGTTCTTTATATCTTATTTGTTTTAGTATTCATTTCACTAGCATCTTTCCTAGATCTGTTTGCTCATTAACCCCAAAAGAGAAATGGTCGAATTTCAAGTTCATTACTGTATTTCAAAGATTTTTCACAGAATTTTAACATCATTTTTACTATCATATATATAAGTTCTATAGATTTCATAATTTACTTTATTTTTTTTTTCATCGACTTCATACAAGATGGTAAGGTGCTGAAAAGTTTTAGATCTGACCAATAACTTTTCTGAAAGATTTTGTTGTTTCGTCAAACTTTGGAAAGTATCATGAACTTTTCAGTACGAAACTGGTCTATGCGCAATATATATGCTTTATAGCGACAACAGATTGTCTTTGATAACGATTCGCTTCCAACAAAATTTCTTTAATAATTTTTATAGCATTTTGGCAATATTCTTTTCGTGTTTATTCAGCCGGCAAACGTCTAATTGTCGATCATTGCTAAATTAGAATTTAATTCCATCCTTATTAACCTTTTTATTTGTTTTCTTATTTCCTTTCGTTCTTTGCGCTTACTTTCGTTCAATTTTCTTTTTAATATATTCTTGTTTTCACCTTACTACTCCAGTCCTTATCTCTAGTTAAGCTTTCTTCATAAATACTCGCCTTTCTTTTTCTTCGTTGTCTCAGCTTTCAACCTTTTACGCTCTTTTTTCTCCTCCTCTTTTTTTCTTCTAGTCGTCTTTTTCCCTCTCTTCCTGTAACCTTCCCTCTCTTCCTTATAATCCTTCCTCTTTTCCTCTATTTGTTCTCTCCCTTTTAAATCTCTTCTTTTTCTCTGTCGACTCACCTTCTTCCTATTTCTCTTCTAGACACGTCGTTTTCATCTTTCACTTCCATTCCTTTCCTTTTCTTAACTATCCTCTTTCCCAATCCAAGCCTTCTCTTCTTGTTCTTTCCTCAATATTACCACCCGAGAATTGTCAGTCATTTTTCCCCCTCTTGTTCTTATTCGTTTTCTTCTTAGTTCCTTTCTTCTCGCACGGATGCACGCACGTAGATTTCCCTCCAGTCGCCTTTTTCCTCATCACCAACTTCATCCATTAAAACACGTCCCTTTTCCTCAGTTTATCCAGTGTATGCATTGATTGCTACCGGCTTTTGCAGCATCAGATACAACGGCCATGGAAGGCACGAAAGGAGCCTAAGATTCGCATTTATTCACAAGTGAATGCCAATAATCGGCGAATGAAGGCAAAAATAGCGAGCGGGCATTGCGTAAACATAATACTTCGCGTGTGAAAATATTTGTACGAGCCATGCCTCGTTTTGGAGTAAGAGTGCAGATGGCAGCTGCAGCTATGTAATAAACATTCTTTTATCCGCTCTACCTACGGGCGAATTGCTGGGTTTCGGAGATCCGGTCCGTCCGAAGGTTTTACAGTGTTTAAAATACAGCAAGTTTCCTTTCACCTCCCCATTTTTACTCTTGATAACGGCCATTTATATATTTTATTGCTAGCGGATTTTAGAAATCTTCTTCATTTCGGTATATCTTCCTTACTCAGTCTATTGGCAATATTAAATATCAGCCTCTGAATAGATAGATAAATTCATTGTCTTTCAGATACTTATTATATTATATACTAAACTAACACACACGCGCACACACACACACACACACACACACACATACATACATACATATATATATATATATATATATATATATATATATATATATATATATATATATATATATATATATATAAATGGGGCGTCTATTTCAGATACGAAGTGTTCACTATAATAACGTTTGAAGTAATAAAAATGTCGGATTTAAAATCCATTAGGTCTTTAGAGATTGATTTGTTTAGATTTTGGATACAAAACTGACCAGATATGGGCTCTCGAACCTACAAAGTGAGACGCAGGTTCAATCCCTGCCGGAGACCACAGTTTCTTTACTATACTTTCGCGAATGCGCAGGTGGATAGACATAATGCATACTGTTTAATAACTAACAACTGGACGTCTATTTTATATACGATGTGTCCACTATAGTAACGTTTGTAGTAATGAACACACACACACACACACACATATATATATATATATGAATAATAGACAATTGGAAAACTATACTTTGTTTAGCCGACGCTTTTCGTCACTCGGACTTTATCAAGGCAAATGTATATGTTCGATAGTTACACAAACTTTCTAAATTTAAGAACTCTAATAAGTATTCAGTAAGTTAATTGAAATGATTTAGGTGTTAAATACTAGATTATGTTATGTAGAAGCTTTGAAAGGAAATCTTTAAATTTAAAGACGCTCAATAACAAGCTGACTGAAATGTCCAATACGCCATCTTGTATACTCGAAAAAGAAAAAAGAATAAAAAGTTTCTTGGATTGAAATATGAGTTGGACATTTGTATTATGCATCTCCAAAAGTTGAAATGATGGATTCAGCTATTTTCCTTTGATTTTACAAAACATTTGTTGTGCATGTTGGCTTTGGAAAGTAGTAATTTCTTTAGAAAAGGCGAAATTGGGAGAAAAACAGGACGCAGATTGATATTATGATAATATTCGATGGCGTCACTCTCGAGGATTTTCCTTTTGAGTAAATTACTTTTTTTTTGATGGGTGTGACATTTTTAGATCAAAATTGTGGTCGAATTTATTTCTGTGTACGACAAGAGCATTTGTTAAATCATTATTTATAAGGTCTCTTTTGTGTTCATTGACACGTTTTTAAAATTTCTGCTTGTTTCCCCAATGTGTTGTGAAGAATAGGCTAGGCAATTTATTGTATATATGCCTGCCTCCGAACTATTACCGATATGGGTGTTCTTAGATCTGCTCATATCCATGACGATTTTGGTTTAAAGGAATTACTACTTTCTCAAGCCGACATGCACAACAAATAGCGTCGGCGAATTACTCTGAGCACTCGTTAGCGGGGGTATCATATATATATATATATATATATATATATATATATATATATATATATATAATGATAATTAAGAAAAACCTAAAAATCCATAGTCAGTAATAAGTTTATTTCGATGAATATAAGCATATTCATTTCATCTGACTGACTACATTTTATGAAATGGAATCAAGATATCCCAGACAGACAGATATACAAAGATAAAAAAAATAAAAAAAAATAGAATAAAAATACAAGATGAGAAAATAGCAAAAATAAATTGACGTAGAAAAGATTTTTTTTGGTTGCTTACTTTATGAAGAGAGAGAACAGAAAAAAGAGAACAGAAAAAAGGGTTAATATAAAGGGTAAGGGAAGTTAAAGAGACAGGAAGGATGAATTTAAAACGGAGCTACAATAATGTGCCAAATAAAAGTCACAGAAGAAGGAGTTAAAATGGTGTCTCTTTAAAAAAGCATACACATGCGTGCACACACACACACACACACACATATACATACACACATAAATATATTTCTACACATACACATATATATATAAAATAAACATATACATATTTATAAAATTATAATAATAAATGATAATAATAAAAATAAAAGTAAAACATAAGAATTAATAAATGAAACATAAATCAGATTAACAATAATAATAAATAAGAATAAATAATATTAAATAATAATAAAAATACTGGAAAAGATAATAAAAGAAATATATGATGTAGGTATCCGCAGGATAATCACATAAATAATTAAATACATCAGCAGACCCATATATACATGTGCAACAAGCACGTACAAATACATATACAAAAACATATATACATTCAAATACATGCATGCGTGTACACATATCCAATTAAAAACCCATTTCACAGGTGCATTGCTCGTAAAGTAAATGTTTTAGGGTAATTTAAATCTATTTTTATGTCGCCAATTAAAAATAATTTAATTTCTTTGGTTCAACAGTTGGCCTGCATTTTTGTACTTAATTATTAGGATTTTTCCTGTAGGCATAGATTGTATCTATTCCGGAAGTTGTTGGAAGTTTATGATTGACAGATGATATCCCATTTGATTTGTGAAGTGAAGTCTCCAGAAATGTTTAGAGAGAGCATTTTACATCAGAGATGTAATGTCTGCGATTATAGAACTTCTGTTTCCAACTCCCAGCACAGATACCGATGTATAATTTTTTTATCATTAATATTATTTTCTTTTGGAAAAGTGATAGCTGGCTATACAACATTTTCTGAAGTACAAATAACTCCAACTTGGCAGTTGGCTTTGGTTCTACAATTGCAAGATGTCTGGTTATCTGATATCCTGCTGTCATAAAATTATTTTAACATTTTATTGTTGTGTGAGTCAATAATTATATATACATATATAGGTTACCAAAAATTAGCGGCAACGGATGGACTTAGCCAAAACCAAAAACAATACTAAATATATACCATGTCTGATTTCTAGGAGGAGATATTATTATTTATATTATTTACAGAAGAATTTCGAGTGTTGTTTCCTCCGGCCTTCTTCAGTTGTCTGTCGATCCGGTTAGCTTTAGAAGATCTTAAAACTGAAACCTTTATTCAATCTACGGATATAGATTATTCTCGTTCCGCTGATATAGGTATAGATATATATCCCATCTGGTCTTTCTATGTTTTTAGTACTGCTTAGTTATTGCTATTTTTCTTTTCACTGCATCTGAGTTTGTACTACCTGACACTAGGATTGATCTCACGGTGTTATAATAACTTCTATATACATAAAGTTGTAGCCTCTGTCTGTCTGTCTATTGAACACCTCCTAAGGTTTTGGAGCTAGACCCCCATAACCAGATATATTCTGAAACTGCATTACCCAGGGTGCTTGGACAAGTATATTTCCTTTTGATCAAAGGAGGTCCCCGAGGGACATAAAACACCCACTTTTTTTCCTTTTGTTTTAAATTAAATTTAAATGTGATCTAGGGAATTATTCCTATTCAAGATATGAAAGGGAAAGTCAGAAGATGGAGGTCACATCGGCAAGTTCATTGGGTAATACTGAAGTATATCATTTTTCTCCACAAATTATGACAAGGATTTAAAATCAATCATAATTTATTACAAAAAAGTGTGTGACACACACCAAGGCGCGTGTAATTCGGTTAGTTTATATATAAGTTATTGAGTATATAAGTTATTGAGAAAGAAAAGGAAGAAACCGATATGGCACAAAAAATCTTTGATAATGGCTAATGACATTCGAATGTACTCAAACATTGAACAATTAATATTTAAATATGTATCGGAAACTAGGGATATGATCCAAAATATAGAAAAAATAAATAATAAAAAAAATCCTTCACAATGAACGTTCGTTGATTTTTAATGAAACCTGTATAAATCAAAAATTTCTGCCCAAATACACGCAATTTGTTGAAAATATACTGGGTGCCTAGTAAAAAAGAGGCGAATTTATTATCACTGTTTTATCTTTCAGGAATAATTGACCTTGAGTAACCTTAAATAAATTTCTTGAATATTCTTGACCCTGAATAATCATTCGACTCTAGCGTAATTACTTAACTCTGATGGGTTCTTTTAGGATTGATTAATTGCTGCTCGATCTTGTGACCCGTCATTTAACGGTTATTTGAAGACAACTTTCGTCTTTCGTTCTGCTCTTCTCATATTGCTAAACCACACACTTATTTTGAGCGTCAAATTATCGTACTTCTCAAATCCGACATGGGGATTGACGAAATATGCAGAAATTCTTCCTGAATTTTTCAGCCGTATCAGTCATCACCAGTTTTTCAACGGTTGCCTCACATCTTTCTGAATTTACTAGACACACTGTATATGATTACAGTACTGTGATAATTCGATTACACAAAGACACAACTAAAATAAAGATTGGCAAAGTAGTGAGGTAAGAGAACACGATCTGTACCTAAATTACAGCAGGCTTTGTAATTCTCTTCTGGAAAATGAATAGGAGAGAGATAGTAATAAACATAAGTTGAGAATATTTAAAGCATTTTTGATTTGCCGTTGATATTTTCTTAACATCAGATCAAAGACAACTAAATGGCTTAAATAAGGAAAGACTAAAAGTAAGTTTTAAAATGAACTGTAATTAGTACGGCTGTTATATTTGGGCATGAGCTGCTCAGTCTTCACCTTCCAGTTTCAATAAAGTCCAAAATCGTCTCCGCGTACTAGTGGGTGACAAATTATCTTCCAGCCTGCAATCCCTCTTTCACAGATGGGATGTGGCAAGCATCTCCCTGCTCTATTGCTTCTTCGATGCAAAGTGCTCGGACGAAATGCATTCCTTGGTTCCTTCACGGCTGTAACCTTCAGTTGTAACAGTTGTAACCTTCGCGGCTAGGAGTCGCTACGCCACTCATATTGTAGCGAACCATTCTCATTCCCTCCGTATTCCGTTCGTGAGAAGTAAGTTCCACTCGAACAGCTTCTTCCCACGAACCACTGCTCTGTGGAAACCGACTCCCAAGAGGATGTTTCTCCGATTACTAAAATCTTAACCTGTTCAAGTCTAGGGTTAACGGTTATCTTACCCAACTATTTGTTTAAACTGTGTCACGTACTCTGTGACCCACTACGACGAGTGGCCCTCGGTCCTCAAGTTACAGTGTTTAACATCCCCCCCCCTAGAAAGATCATAAATGTAGATGATGAAGAACTGAAAGAAGTTTGGTTTGGTAAAGTGTTGTAACTGAGTTATCAAAAACAACAGTAGAAAACCGGAATTGGTTTAACAACAAGTTTATTACTTTTTGTACAGGGAAACAATGTAGAACAGGACGAGGAAGTGAATGTTCAGCCATGAATTACGAACTGTTTTCAGCAAAGGCTACTGCTGCTACTGCTCCTCATGCTACTCCTCTTGATGTAGGAGTATTTTTATGTCTTTCGTCCGACGGCCGAGTCCAAACTTGTAGGGAAATATTCTCCCTTACAACATAAAGAAAGAGCATGGAACTGAAATAAAACGCTGTACAAAATGGCATTCTCCTTCTTTTATTTGCTGTCTCTTCAGGAGGTGGCGATCCTGGCTCCCCACAATTTTTTGCCTTTGTTTCTATGAATATTTTTTGATGCTTTCCCATCCATCTTGTTATGGTATCCATTCATACAAAGCGATTAAGTATTTATTCGCTGTTTCCCCCTTAAGTATGTCCTGTGAGTGTTAATTTCTTCAGGTACTCTTTTCTCACTGTGCCCCAGAAATATCAACTGTATCTTTCTGAGTGAAAGTATAAGTGTCTTTTTAGCTCCTATTTATCCTTAAATCTTCCTCGTTGCTCAAATGTTTTCTCCATTGTATTCTCAGCATTCGTCACTAACTGCTTTTAGAGGATTCAGATTTTCAATTAAATGCGTTAAGATAAATCCGTGTTTATTCAATATCTACTAGAACAAAATGGCATAGCTGAAGCTTTATTGCTCACTTCAATTCAATAATGGCTTTGTAGATTGTACAAATATAAAACCTGAAATGTAAAGAGTTATTTCAGGAGTTCAAATCAGTACATTGAATAACCAATACTATACGAGATACAACATCTGTTTGATGTACGACATTGGTAGAAATATCGCTACTGCCTAGTTTGTCTGGGCCACCAGCAGCTGTCCGACTTCAGTAACAGGCAGTCGCACAGGCTGCTATACTCCAGGCGTCATTATATATATATATATATATATATATATATATATAGATAGATAGATAGATAGATAGATACATAGATAGATAGATAGATAAATTTCCCTGAATAAGTGTGTGGATAAGACAAATTGATATAAAAATGACAAATGGAAAAAACTTAGTTTTTGCCGACGCGCTTCGGCTTCTGACTTTATCAAGGCAAACAATGAAAGTGAAATGTTTTATTTTGGATTTAATGTAACTATAACAACAAAACATTTCACTTTCATTGTTAGCCTTGATAAAGTCGGAGACAAAACGCTTCGGCAAAAACTAAGTTTTTTCTAATTGTCATTTTTATACTATATATATATATATATATATATATATATATATATATATATATATATATATATATCATAGGTTAAATATAATTTTAAGTTAGGTTATATCTAAGGATAAAAGTGCTCTATATTAGGGATAGTGCGTGTAAATAAATAAAAAAAGTACACTGGGGTTAGCATTGAGTGGCGACAGTTTCTTTTCTTGCTTGAGTGCAATCCAGAGGACATCAAACTTCATGCCCTGAAGATTGCGTTCAAGCATGAAACAAACAGTCGACACTCGGATTTGCCATTTAGTGTCCACTCATATATATATATATATATATATATATATATATATATATATATATATATGTGTGTGTGTGTGTGTGTGTTAACGGTTCAGAACGCATTATCGCGAGCCGAGTTCTAATTCCAGTCGAGGTTGTGTTCGTTACATTCACTTTCACGCAAATAGGGAAAAGTATAAAAAAAACATCTTCTCCCAGATATGGGTTAAATAGTAGAACAAACTAGGCTCTTGGCAACCAGTCTACGAGAAGGACAGCTCTGAATCCAAAACTGTTAAAAAATTGTTAAATATGCCGGATAGTTTGGCTGCTCAGTTCTAGAAGCTGAACTGTTGGATTCTTATACATCAAAAGACCACGGGTGAGTCCATATATATATATATATATATATATATATATATATATATATATATATATATACATACACACACCAGGTGTAACATCATTATCCACACCACAAAATGTTTAATATCTAAAAATTACTAATCTAATTGAGTTTCGTTTTTTCAGATAAGACGTTAAGCCATTTTGGTACCATTTCTCGTAAGAATCACTGAAAAACCATTTGAGTTATTCAGCTAGAAAGAGAACAGGTTAAAATTGTTTTGTGTTAACCCCACTGTCTTCCCAAATGAGCAATAGGAGAGGAAAAACATCATTCAGGCTTTCAGTAATAACACCAACATACATACTCTGGTTTCTACCTTCAAGATTCATTCAAGAACCATCAAGAGAACGATGAATAAGTTTAAAATAGATGGAACAGTAAGGAAGTCACAACAGCAAGAGGGATCATCATTTCAACCTAGAGCTAAAGAGATCAATTAGATGGGATCGAATTCAATCCATAAGTTCTTTGGTATGTGAGAAAGGGATTTCACCTATGACTGTCCAAAGAACAGTGAAAAAGACTTGAAAATGAAATCGTATGGGAAACATGTGAGGCACCGTGTTGCACCAGAACAGAAAGTTAAAATGTTAGAGAGGGTAAAGATCATCTTGAATAAGTTGGAAAATGATCCTGAATATATATATATATATATATATATATATATATATATATATGAACTTAATTCTAATCCTCCATGAGCTTCCGATCCATAGCTATAATTAATTAATGATGAACATGTAATTTTCGTTTATGATCAGTTTCATCATGATTCTTCTGTTAATCTTGGAGAGTAATTATACATTCTTATTGCCCAAAGTAGAGTCAAATAGTGTTATAAAACCCCCGGAGAATTGCAGTAAAGCTTAATATAACAAATGGGCAATTTTGCTTTTACATGATTTGGACAATTTTGCTGTTACACCCAGTATATATATATATATATATATATATATATATATATATATATATATATATAGCAAAGTATAGGATTGGTGTATACGGAATAAATTCCAATAACCAAAAAATATTATTCTTAAAAGAGTGCTTAGTACAGAGTAGAGCAAATACAATTTATTCGAAAATTATAACATAAATATTTTATAAAATCACTACAAAAATAGCCATTGTGTTGCAACACTTCTGGTGTCTTATCAAGTGTTGGTGTTGAATGTACAATAAAGGATTTTAAAAGACACACGCATACACACACATACAAATATTCAAATTTTAAAATATTATTAAACGAATTCAGACTATTTGAATATTACTTACATGGACAAAGATATATAGATAAAAATGGTTCGATAGATAAAATTTAAGAGGGGTAGAATAGAAAAACAAATATTCATCAATATGACAACGCAAAGAAAAAGACACTAAATTATATAGGAATGGATAGAAAATTAAATATATACGCATACACACACATAAAAATTCAAATATCCAGGTAAAAATAAAATAAAACCAGCTAACTTATGTAACAACGTTTTCCCTAGCGAAGGGTGTTTGCTCGATTTGAACCTTTTAAAATCCTTTATTCTACATTCAACACCATCACTTGATAAGACACCAGAAGTATTGAAACAAAATGGCTATTTTGTAGTGATTTTATAACATATTCATGTTATAATTTTCGAATAAATTATATATATATATATATATATATATATATATATATAAAATATAAAACGTTCCAATACATTGACGTGCCATCTTTACTATAGCGGTATACGAAGGCAATGGAAGGTGCCACCATACCTTGATGACATAGAAGTTCCCAGATCCATATCAGTTGTGCCCTCAAATCTAGGGAGTCAGTGTGAACACTGGTCAAGCTACTTTTAGCAGCCAAGATGGCGTAAATTATCGGAGCGTGAATGAGGCTTTATAGCTGATGGCAGTTTAAATTTATGAATTTATAGGCACCTTCAATTTCCCTCTATCCACGGTGTCACGTGTGTACGGGGAATATATGAAAGATGGGATTATCGCCTATCGTGACCAGTGGCGTCTCGTTGGAATTGTTTGTAGTCTTCTTCTTCGTGCATATTCTGGACGTCGGCGATCATGGCTCTCCACAATTTTCTCATTAAATTAAATTCTGTCTAGGAGCCACAGATGTTAATTTTCTTTACATTCTGGACAAAGCGGTTCACTATGGCTTATGACGCCGCTAAATCGAGCGTTAGATTGATTTTTTTTTTTTGGGCGGCTTATCAACCTTTTGCAGGTTATTTAAAGCAAGACAATAGTTTTTGGCGATAATAATGATTTTTAATAATGCAAATTCTACTAATTAACACATAGCTTGCGTGCGGAGGGAGAAGAAGCTGATTCATGATTTTCCCAAAGGTATTTGCACATAAGTGACTCTAACGAACCCTACTGGAATTCGAATCGTTATTCATTACACCATCAGCACACACAAGTTTACGGCACATGGTATTCTCAAGCAGTTATCCCTCTAGGTATTGATAAAGCTCGACATTACTTAATTTCGGTGATCCTACGAGAGTCCGTGGGATGCCCGGTGAAGTATGATGTTGTTCGCTGTGTAACTGTTTCAGATGTTTCTGGCTGATAGTAGAATTTAGGTGAGGCCATAGATCCAAGTTGTCAACAAGGTACAGTACAAGCTGGTGGTCGCTGTAGTATAGTGTATGATGTGTTCATAGTTGGGCTTGTTGGTTACCTAAACACGTCATTGACCGGCGAAGCGCTTGTTAATGGACTCCATGTACTCAAACAGTGATGTGTTATTCCACAAGGATAATGCACTCATTGATATCATGTTGTGCAGAATTAGTTTGAGAAGCATTTTGGAAACTTCCGACAAATGTGGCCATTAAATACACTCAACATGAACATAATGGGGTCCATTCGGACGGTAGATACTGCACCTACAAATATCAGGGAGCACTGAAGACATATCTTACACAGCATGTTTCGATATCGCTCCAGAAGTCCATCAAACACTTGTGGAATCGATGCCAAATTGCGCTGCTGTACTTCGTCTTGTTCGAGGTAACCCGACATAATATTATGCGCCTATATCATAACTTTTGTCTCACTACATCAATTACGACTGAACAGTGAGTTCGATCCTCACTCGGTGCACTATACCTTCGGCCTTGTGCTACATATAAGCTAAGTGTATATTTAATGTTCTCTATCGATATGAACTTTTACCATACTTTTAATTAGTAAATACATAAAAATACACACACACACACACATATAAGTTGGGAAGGGGCTGCTTAACACCGTCAACTCAGCAGCGCCGACTGAGCACCGAGACAACTCAGCATCAGAAAAACATAATTTTTTATAACCGAATAAAAGTAATTTATTAGCAATTAAAACCTTAATTAGTGAATATTTTTCTTCAAATAAAGGCATTTGAAAAGGTATTATGTGAAATATGAACCGTTTTTTTTTATTTTAAATTATTTTTAATACACAATATCCGATATATATATATATATATATATATATATATATATATATATATATATATATCAAAATCAAAACCTAGAGGCAACAGTCTGTTTCATGCTAAATGCAATCGACAGGCCTGACGATTGTGTTTAGCGTTAAACAGACTGTCGCAGCTGGTTATTGACTTCAATGTCCACTTTTATATTTACATACGCCCTATTCCTGATATTGAGCACTTTAACCCATAAATATAGCATATCTTAAACCCATAAATATAGCATATCTTAAAACAATATTTTATCACACACACACACACACACACATATATATATATATATATATATATGATGACTGCAACTCGATTTCGAGTAATGCCACCACTTGGTTTATCATCAAATATAGGCAGCACAGATATAGCTTTTTAGTCCTGCTAGGGTCTACATCAAACAGGGGTATCCACTAAAAATAACGTTTAAGGTGATAAAATCTGTCAGATTAATATATATATATATATAATTATAATTATACCTCTTACCAGATTATGGCTGGAAGAGATAATTCCGAGGAGGATATAAATCCAGGGACAGCTCAAAGTAGATTACAGAAGACGGAGACATTAATTATCCATTTCGATTATAATTTTTATTTCATGAACATCGAGATGTTCATCTCATCAGAACGACAACCTGATACACGAATGGAGAAACTACACCGGACGGATACTAAAGTGTGTGTGTGTATATATATATATATATATATATATATATGTGTGTGATTCACAGACAGTACTCTTTCGCTATATCAGAGCTCCTCAGCGCAAATAGACACCCGAATGCCTCAAGCCAGGCTTGAAACCCAACCGATTTCGTGTCAGTCAGAGTTTCTATCGCTGAGCTATCTTCATTCGACAGAATGAGCTAGCTAAATCTAGATTATTGTTTCACGAATGTAAACAAATGCCATTCAGCCATAGTGCTCGATTCATTTTACTGAAGACCTTTGCATATATATATATATATATATATATATATATATATATGTGTGTGTGTGTGTGTGTGTGTGTGTGTGTGTGTGTGTGTGTGTGTGTGTGTGTGTGTATAACTTATGGCATCACATTCACTCATATCTAAAGATATAAACTGAGGTTTATTCATTTGTTTTATTTGTAACCGAGCTGGGTACAAAGACATATTCTTAGAACGCCTTCGTAGAAGGTGGTTTTCTTTTCTTGGATTTCACTGTTCGAATCTCGATTATATCTGGGTTTGAATACCCAGATTCAGATGTCCTTTATGTATATATGTATATAGGTAAATTCTCCTTCACTCCCTCTTCCTATCTTCCCCTCCCTATCATATATACATTAATAGATTCATGGATTTTTCTTTTAATTTTTTTCTAGTACACTTAGAGGTCAGTGTCGATTACAGGAAACAGATGTGAATCACAATAATAAAAGAATCTATTAGGCAAACAAATGATACAGTTTCTTCTTGACTGCATTAAGAAATTTTGAAGTCAATCGATGCTTTGATCTTGCATGAAGAAGGATTCAACAAATGTATTATCAATAATCCTTCTATTTGTATAGTAAATAATAATCCATATTATAATGACTAATAGCGGCTCTAACTTGACTTATTTATACTACTTATCTTTTACACTTTCGTGTTGGGCTAAATCTTTTTTTCTGTGGGCCTACTTTTAATCAATAGAACTAAGCAGCTTAATATTTACTTGTCCAGCCCTCTCACTGTTAGGTTGGAGTTGATATTTCACCAACCTTCCCTCTTTACGGGCAATAAGATAGGTGCTGCCGCAGGGTTGGTATCCCTAGGCATCAAGCATTTCTCAAAGCCTTTACGCGAACTGTCCGAAGATAGAAATGCGAAAAATACGTGAATATACTGTTTTGTTGTCCCCACCTTTCGATATAAAGTAGGAAGCCCAAGTGCGTTCACATGGCCTAAGTGTCAAAACTTGCCGGGTCTCCTTAACGGACGTCGCGCTGGCGTCAGTATTCCATCGATACTCCCCCTTTGGTGTAATGTAGGAGGTGCCGGCGCAAAGCTGTAATCCCCGGGACTAGGCATCCCTCAATTATTTGTCGTGTTCCATCGAAAGACAGATACACAACTGAGAGATAAAATATCAGGTCATCCCATAATTTCTGTCCGAATTTTGAATAAAGAAAACAAGTGACCAAATGTTACATTTAATTACGGATTCAAGCAACAATGTATTTTCCCTGGTTATCTATGACTTCCTTCCATCTATTAACAAGCTTAACTAATTCCATTACTGTAAAATTCTTTTGGCTTTGATTCGAAGAACTCACAAATGTCAGTTTTAAACTCTTCCTGTGTTACAAAAGCTGTTTCGTCCAAATGATTCTGTAAGCTACGAAACAAATGGTAGTCTGAAGGAGCAAGATCGGGAGAATAAGGTGGATGAGGAATTTTCTCCCAACCAAGTTCTTCGATCTTTTGTGACGTGATTCTTGCTGTGTGGGGTCGTGCATTGTTCCGATGAAACATCACCCCTTTTCGATTCACTAGAGCAGGTCTTTTTTTCCTCAAAGCTTGGTTCAAACGCTCTAATTGCTGACAGTATATTTGAGCATTAATTGTTGCATTAGGTGGTAAGAATTCAAAGTGTATTATTCCTTTGCGATCACACCAGATTGAAAGAAGAACCTTTTGCCCATGAAGTTCCCTTCTCGGCTGTGGCTGGGGTCCTTCCCCTTTACCAAGCCACTGTTTACGACGCTTAACATTTCGATAAAAGATCCATTTTTCGTCGCCAGTCACAAGTCTATACAAAAAAGGAGAAACAAGTTGGCGAGAATGGAGAGAAGAGCAGATGTCAACTCGGGATTTGAGGTTGTTTTCAAACAATTCATTTTCCAAGTTTAGGAACTTTTCCAAGTTGTTGAAGATGACGATGAACAGTTGTATGGTTTGAACTGAGAACCACTGCCAATTCCTCAACTGATAAAGCAAGATTTTCTTCAAGGGCTGCTTCAAGAAGCTTTTCATCAAACTCAACTGGACGTCCGGTTCGATCTTCATCTTCAAGGGTGAAATCTCCACCTCTGAATTTTGCAAACCATCTTCTGTAAGTTCTTTCATTCACACATTCCTCTCCATAAACTGAGTGAATGTTTCTAGCCGCTTCGGCTGCTGAGTTTCCTTTCTTGAACTCATAAAGCATTATGTGCCTCAAATGATTCTTGGGTACTTCCATGTTAGCAGGGTTTTAATCAAACAAAATTTAATTTTATTGTTCTCTGAAATAAAATTTGATCAGTTTAAATGCATCTAAACATAAAAATAATGTTCAGCACCATTAGACATTATAAAATACTCTTTAAATTTCGTTCATTTTAACAAAAAATTAAAATTCGGACAGAACTTATGGGATGATCTGATATAATTTGTTCGACCGGGGGCAGATATTACGCTTAGTATTTACTTATCTCACCACGGTAATAGGGTATGGCTTCAAGGGCGGTTTAAAGTGGGAAGTCCAAGCGAGTGTACGTGGACCAACTTCAAAAATTGCCCAGTTCCCGCAACACACTCTTGGCTGCAATAAAGGAAGTGGTGTCACACTGTAGGAATACCCGGAACCAGAATATAGTTTGTCTACTCGAAGGCAGATTGTATTTGGCAAGATGTGATGAGACCGAGTGCGTACACCCTGGCTAGGTTAAAACGTTGGTTGTGCTGGCATCGGTATTACCACCGATCCCTCCTCTTTAGGGAGGTAATGCCGCGGGCAACTCTTCTCCAAAGCCGGACAGCTCTCAGTAATATTTTCACTTACGATCTGCTTGAAGACAAAGACCCAGCTGAGTTACGCTCTGTCCGAAGACAAAAGCACGATTGAGAGATAAAATATAGTTTTTCTGCCCGAAAAAGATACTACACTTTCATTTCAGTCCGCGGATTATTAGCACGCAATGAATGTTGACCAGTCTATGGTGTTTGTAACAATAGCAGTAATATTTAATGTGCATAAAAATAAATATTTTATAAATATTACTTCTTCTATGTTATTCCTTCTTAATTCAAATTTTTAAAAAAATTGCCATATATAAGCGATATTTCAGTTGATAAACTTTTATTTTCAAATTCATTGTTTTATAAAGAATTTATGTCTTGTTAAAATTCATTTGTAACTTAGAAATCTGAAGCGTTCAAAATAAGCCTTGTTGTCTGGTATTCACTAGACAAAAAATTAGTCGAATGGAATCGAAAAATGTATGGAATTATCTGAACAAGTCAGAATAATTTGTTTAATAAGCTTTTCTTAAAACTGTACCGACTTATTTAAACAAGTGGAAAAAAAAGTTTGATGAATTAATTATCATTATTAAAATTAATAAATTATTCAATGTTTTTTTTTCTCGTGGTCAGCTTGGGCCACCAGTGTAGAAACTTCAAACTTGATAAAATGACAAAAAAGTCCTTAAGAAAATCGATGCCTTGCTGTTCAAAAATTTCACTCTTGGCTGCAATGAGGGATGTTATGCCGCAGTGTAGGAATACCCTGAACCAGCCAAGCTGTAATCCCCGGGACCAGGCATCCCTCATATATTTGTCGTGTTCCATCGAAAGGCAGATACACAATTGAGAGATAATTATGATCAAACACAAGAGATTATAATATCAAAATATTTGTGATGGAAAATTATGAAAAATAGTAGATGGCTGGAAGAGATAAGAATGACACCCACACCCACCCACATTATATTGCGAATATTGGTGTCAGTCAACTGAAATATTGCTTATATATGGCAATTTTTTTAGAATGTATACAAAGTGCAAGAGAACTGCTATGACAGTTTTTCTCTATTTGTAGAACGGGTATTCGGCTAGTAGATATAAATGCATTCATTTCCGTTAATTATTTCATTTATTGAATCTACTATTTTTCATTATTTTCCATCCCAAATATTTTGATTTTATAATCTCTTGTGTTTGATGATTATCCAATAATGTCTAAACTCTAACCATCGATAAAGCCTGGGCGTAAATGCCAGTGTAAAACACCAAAACATTAACATTCTCTTTGTGTTCTATTGGTAAGAAGGTAGTTCCACTCAACCTCTTACCGAGTGGATACTTTTCTGATCACTGACATCTACAAGTCAGTCGTTATCTATCCTGCATATCCTTCTAATCAGCATTTTGTATTTACTTTATCCTCTGACATTCATGCCACTACAGTAAATAAAGCTCTACCGACATTTTACGTTTTTGATTTGAATTTATAAAAATTTTTTTTAAAGACATAAATGACATCATAGGTAGGAGCACCTCAGCGTGGGGGTAATGTTTAGGAAGCTTGTCACGCTAGATCAATTACGACTGAATAGTGAGTTCGATACTCACTGGGTGCATCATACTTCTGGCCTTGTGCCACATCTAAGCTACACTTAGAAAATCATTTGAGCACCTCGACGTAGTATTATGGTTACCAGTATTGTATCATTAGATCAATTACGACTGAATAGTGAGTTCGATCCCATACATCTACACTTAGAAAATCACCATGAATAACATCATGGCGGAATCAGCTTTCTTTTTACTCTCTTAGTTATGAGATGTAAAAATAATCTTAAGGAAATAAGATGGAATTTTTTCTTATCAGAAAGAAGGGATAAGTAGTAATTAATTGCCTAAAAATGCCATCTTTTCTTTTCTAAGCATTACTACCGCATAATGAATGCCTATCCAGTCAGCAATGGTTTACGATACTAGTTTTGTAATCACGACTAACGAAGTTTTTGTTTTTCAGTGCTACTTCATATATCAGCGGTATTGAAGATAATTTTTGTGATGTGTCAAGTCTATTCAGGACATAAGCGATCATGATTCTCCACAGCTTCCTATCTACAGAGAATTCAAGTTCCATTCAATCTATTCTAATGGCGAGGGACTTGTTGCAAATTGCGACATATCTTTATCAGGAAAAATAAATTAATTTCAAATGTTATTCCGTCTTTTTTCATGCTCTGTCCTCTGTTCAGACCACAGATAATAAAAATGTTACAAAGTTCCACGAAATATTTTGATGAATTACGTTTAACAAAGACGAAATAAAATAGCGAAATCTCGTTGCATCGGCCGTTAGACGAATACCGAAACTGAGATAAACAACATTGACTATTTACACTAATTTCATGAGACGAAGTAATGATCGATAAATTAGAATTGACTGTTGAATTGTCACAAATGATGGTGATGTGGCATGAAGTCAATTTACTATAAGTTTAACACCTTTACCGCTTCTAAATTCGTGAAAAAGTTTGAACCAAATGGGTCATTAGAGATTCAAGTTAATCTATCTATTCTAATTTTATTTGTATAATAATAATAATAATAATAATAGTAGTAATAATAATAATCTGGTCACCAAACCCGGATTATTTCCAACCTTGGACCAAGTCACTCGATGCCAAAAAATTTAATAAAAAAGAAAGCGAACAAAATGGACTCGCGAATAGTATCAAAAACTCATAACATCCTTTTTCACTGCACTCGAAAATCCACAAAAGAACATGACGGATCAGACATGCCAAATATGGAGAACTATAGTAAGAATTGGTATGTCCTCATGGACGTCGTGCGAAATAAAAGACTATCAAATACGGAAATAGATCAGACAAAACTAAATATAAGACAGAATACAATAACCCATCACCCAAATAATAAAGAGATGAGACTGGAAATAAATAATATGACAGAGGATGAGGTAAAATCTAAAATAAATGAGATATGAAATAATAATCTCTCAGGAAATAAAACTGAATAATTTACCTGTGATATAATGTCACTAAAGATGAATCAAACGGCATTAGTGTAGAATTCCTTGAAAACAACAGAGGTGAAATTACCGAAGCGAAAAACGATATCATTCAAGTACTCAGCAGCGTAACTCGCACGCAAATGTCAGACAGAGACCAGCTCCAAAAAAATTCATATCAGAAAGTCCAATAAACCTATTGTGCAAATATACAACGTTGCACTGCAAACACTGTTAACGGACAAACCACTGAGAAACATCACAGAAGTTAATAATGTCATATACGCAACAGCTTTAGCGGCTCCTGTGAAGCTTGGTGTCAAGACAATGAAAAGATCAAACAACAGACCAAAAGAGCCAGCTTGGAAGGCAAAACTGAAGCGAGGAAGAAAGGAAATCAGATATCAGACTTATCGGTACTGGATGAGATCTCAAGAAACCCAAATGTCTCAAGGAAACCAAATATCACACAAATGCAGAAAGATCAAGCGGAGATATAAAATTAAATTGCTAAATAACATTCCACAAATCAAGGAAATACTAAAACAGAAACTGTAGTGAAAGGAACAGAGAACAGGACGATGCGAAACACGTTGTATGTTCTATCGCCAAAATAAAATATTTCAAATGGACTTTAAGAAATTTTACAGGGAAATTCGAAAAGCAGTTATACATGTCAAAAAGCTATCATATATTGAAAAAGTGAAAACATTCTGGGAGAATATTTAGAGCTGCTCAAATGAATATAATTCCAATGCTAAGTGAATCCAACGATAAGAAGAAAGAATGATGGATAAACCTCTACAAGAATGGGAAAATATAACCAGGACTAATGTTATGTAAACTCTAACGAAATCTCAAAAATGGAAATCCCCAGGAAATGACAAGGTACCCAATTTTTGGCTCTATCATTTTTTATCAATCCAAAAAACCCTTGCATAATTTTTTTTTTATCAATGCTTATTAGTATTCTCAATGAAGTCCCAAAAAGGATTCACTGATGGTATTATATATCTCCTGCCAAAAACGGGTGAAACAGTTGATCCGAAAAGTTATAGCCCAATAACATGTTTGTCCATCACGTAAGTTGAGGCGTCCACCCCGTTTTACACAAATGGACTCACTCAGTGTATACATATACTACTGCTACGGCGAGAGACGAGAGCAAGAGAGAGCAAGACCGAGGAGTCGAGTCCAGAGTGACAGATTAAAAGGTTGTAGGTAACCGGAAGAGTGAGGGGTGAGGTAACAGCGTTGTAGGAGTCACAGTGAGCGAGCACGTAGACTCAGTAAGAAGTCATACAGCGATACTTCAATACTAAAGACTGTATATATATATTTTGCTACTAACTCGTATTCCTGGAACTACTAACCTGCTTTACCAGTTTGTATTATTACGTTAATACATTATTTTCATATATTCATTCCTGGCGTTTGTTATTTATTGGTACCGGATTTCAACCCGGAATCCAGAACAACGTATAAATTGATCACATCGAAAAATTCACAAAAGAACATGACGGATCAGACATGCCAAATATGGAGAACTATAGTAGGAATTGGTATAAGACCATATCTCAAGAAAACAACATTCTTTCCCTGGAACATGAGAGATGCCGGAGAGGTTCATATGGTTGCAAAGATCAACTACTGATAGACAAAATGAGCCTGGAAAAGTGCAAGGAAAGAGGTAGAAATCTCAACACAGCGTGGATAGATTATCGTAAAGCCTTTGATAGTGTGCCACACTCCTGGATACTTAAGACTTTGGAAATGCACAAATCACAATGTAAATCCCGCCAAAAGCATTGCTACATCCAATCGCCTGAATATCCGACAAGGAATCTTTCAAGGAGACTTCCCGTCACCACTTCTGTTTTGTCTGTCCGTAATTCAACTCACGCATGAACTAATCAATAACAGCTATGGATACAAAGTAAACAAGAAATTGTTCAATCACCTACTCTACATGGATGACCTCAAACTCTGTTCCAAAGACGACAATGAGTTGAAGGGCCTCCTCAATACTGTAAAATGTTTCAGTAACGAAATCGGTATGGATTTCGGGTTACTGTGCAAAGTAACATTCAAGAAACGGAGAATTAAAGAAACACACTCAATAGATCAAGACTTTGTCAGAAAGATCAGGAACAAGAAGAAGCCTATCGGTACTTCGGAATCAGCGAAGGAGATGGAATACAGCATACTCAAATGAGGAGAAAGTAAGAAAAGAATATTACAGCCGCGTGCTTTCCCCTCTGACCACCACACATATCAAAACTTTCACTACTTCTTATTATACTGAGCTGAATTAAAAAAAAAAAAAAACTTGGCTGTCCCTATCGTGCAATACAGTTTCAACCTCCTTAACTGGATCATAGCTGACAAGAAAGCTTCTCACTTGCCACTGCATGCATCACCCTAACGCTGATGTTGATTGTCTGTATGTGCCCAGATCCAAAGGAGGCAGAGGATTAGTTCAACTAGAACTGTCTTACAAAATTACAACAATCGGCCTTCAAAGATACCTAGAAACTACAGAAGGCTGGATGATGATCTGTATCAAAGAACATGAAAGAAGTAAGAAAATTTATTCAGCAATGAAGAAAGCCACTAAGTTAAAATAGAGTTTCAAATAAGTGAAAAATGCAGGTAAAACATAATACACCTACTGTAGCTGCGAAATCCTTAAAAAAGGAAGTAAAGGTAAATGCAATCAATATTCTGTTCGTACCATCAAACTGATGTAGACAAGCCCCGTACCCATCTGTGCAGGGTTAAAAGCTGAAACTGAAGGTTTTATTGTTGCTGCACAGGACCAATGCTTGCTAACTAGAAATCACCAGGCACGTCATATGAGGTGAGATATTATGTACACTATTCACATTGTTCGGACTGTCGTCCTCATCCTTGTTGCCATAATTATCATAACGTTACGGTCTTCTTCAGATGTTTGGAATGTCGAACTGAACCCTTTATTTCGCTCGCTGGGGTAGACTGTTTTAGTTCTACGTGTCATGTCTGATGGATGTCAGTTATCAGTTATTCTAAAGGCATCTTTTAATTCCCTTATTCCAAATGCACTTTTCATTCATTTTTTTTTCTTCCAATTTTAAGGTCTGATTTTTATTTTATTTTACTCTTATTGTTTTTTTTATCCTTGTTAATGGGTATTAATTAATATAAGTTTAATTTGAAATATGTTGATTTGGATGTAGAGGTTAATAAGATTCATCCTAAGATATATATATTCTCTTCCATACATTTTAATATTTCTTTGTTTATTGGTTATTTTAATACTCTTTAATTTCGAATTATCCCACTTTCATATTATTAAGTTTATCTCATTATTTTATATAATTTGATTTTGTTCATTAATTTCTGAAGGTTTCTTTTAAGTCTAAAGTACTGCCCGATCACTACTGGGTAAGAATAGGTCATCTCTTCTCTCCTTTCCTTCTTTTTCCCTTGCTTTATCCTCTGACCACCACACATACCAAAACTTTCACTAATTCTTATTATCTTTTGCTATCTTCCCTTACTTTCTATTCTTTATCTTCTTTTTCCCCCTTTTTTTTCTTCTTTTCTTTTTTCCCTTGTCTGGGAAATTTTATTTCAGTAATTTATCATCTATTGGCTATTTTAAAAAATCCTATAAATTTAATTTTACAAGGTGAAAATGATCATATATATAATGGTATCTCAATTGCATGAATTGTATATATATATATATATATATATATATATATATTATCTTAAATTGAGCGGCATTTAAGCTATCTACTGCGGAGGGCACTTGATTGGGCCTTCATGCAATAGGCGGGGAGGAGTAGATGCCATAGACAACAATAAACTACAGAAGAAAATTGATCGCTGCATTTAAGTATTGCATTAATATTTAAGTTTACCTTTTAAAAGTTCAACGATAATTCTTCTGCCGCCACTTAATTTAAAGGCAATTTGATGTACGTACCTCCTTATTTTCTGTATGAACAATTAATTTTATTTCATCGGTGACTCGCTGGATTTTGTAATTAATTTCGATTCTTCTCAAATTTATTTCAACGTTTTTCATTCAAAATACTCAAATTTTAGGAATACGTTTCCACAACATCGCCCACATGACGACGACGTGATCATATTTAAACGGAACGCTGATCTTATAAAAGATTTCAGTTATCTGTGTGGATTGGTATTGCTTTTATGTCCATCGTCTTTTTCATGTTGAATTGTATATGGTCTATGTTAATTGTGTTTTATGAATATGTCCTGAAGATAGTCTATTAGACCGAAACGTCCGACGTTGACATTAAACATTAAAACAGCATAATCGCATATTAGGATTTTTTTTTTCAGTATATTTTTCTTCATACACATATATGTATATATATATATGTATATATATATATATATATATATATACATATATACATATATATATACACATATATGTGTGTATATATATATATATATATATATATATATATATATATATATATATAAAAATTCGTATAATGATCTTTTAAATTTTTTTTTTTACTCATTTCGCTCCAAGCAAGGTGATAATGCCTCTAGGACGCAGAGGGTTTCAGGGAGTGAAAGAGAATAAGAACGCTTTAGTGAGGAGAAGTGAGAAAAAGGAAATAAAAGACCAGGGTTCAGGAAGATAGAAGATAGCGATTGACGTTGCAAATAATTTTGTGATGATTGTAAGTGGCAGCGTAGGAAGAAATCGGAAGGGAGTTTCTCAGGCGGGAAGTTCGAGAAATGACACTATTAGAATAGCACTGACGGTTGAATGTAGCTACTTCAACAGTAAAACGCTGAGTACGAGTTGCCTATCTAGTAAAACGCTTAAATCCATGCGGTCGCGGCACTAAGGAGAACCTCTTATCACAGCAGTTGCCATGAAAATATTTATTGAAATTACAGATGGAAGTTACGTCATGGCGGTGAGAAAGTGGCTGAAGTCGATATGCCATGTCCGGATCGATTACATTACAATCCCTTTTTTGAAATGTTATGAATCTAAATGCTGTTGTCACTATTTCTATTTTTGTCATCACGATTTTCGTTCATCTTACCATAGCTTCTATTCGACTCATTTTATATCAAGAGACTGATTAGACCAAAAAAAAAAAAAAAACAAAAACAAAAACAGATTGCTGCCATATCTGATCTGGAGCTGCTCACTCCTTATTTTTTTAATCATGAGTTCAAAATCATTTACACAGTCTTGTTGAGTAAGTCTTATTTTCCACTTGGCAGCCTCTTTCAATACAGTCGTAAATTTGAAAGTATATCGCTATTCTATCACTGTTTCCATTGTAAATGTTCAGATGAACTTCATTCTTTATTTCCACCAGTTCAGACCGTTACTGCTGGGACACATCGTACTACTTTCATAGAGTTGAATCAACATCGTTTCCCCCGTGTTCCAAATGTAAGAAGGAAATTTCAATCAGATAGATCGCCCCATCCAAAAAACTGTCACTTTGTAGGTGCTTCCCCGAACCTTAATCTCTTCAAGTCAATAGTTAATCTTTATCTGTTCTGCTTATCATCATAATCTTCACTTCTTAAAAACCTCCCCTTCCACTCGTATATCACACCTCAGTCATCAGAACAATTTTAATAGTAAACCCCTAACTTGAGTGGCTTTCGAGCCACGTATTGGATAAATTCTACCATATATAAAGGATGTTTCGATAAAAAGATTAAGGGAAAGCATATATCACGAAAATACAATTTCCTTTTGAGAATCAAAGGTGAACTCAATAATGAGTTTAAATTTGTAACAACCGAAATATAAATTATATGTTTACTGTAAATAAATCCCTAAATTTACAAATGACTGTTAAATTACTGTGTGTTTTATTCTAGTTTTAAATAGTAGTTTTCTTCTTTAAGGTGAGTCTGTGTAAGCGAGTCAAATATATTGAGAATTGCTCCGATGTTCTAGCCACTGAAAGTCTCTAAATGCTTTAGGTTTAGTAATCACAGATTTAGGGAATAACAGAGGAAAGAATGGTATTTTTCTTTAGTTTTAAAAATCCTAGCATCCGTTCCCATATGTAAAGACGTGATAACAGATTTAGCCTTCAACATTCACTATTCTCCATTACCATTTAAAGTGATAAGTAATAAGTTATCTACTCTTTGACATTTTGTTAGGCTGTTAATCATTTTGCATAGTTTTGTGATCAGCATATCTTCTATTTCTTCTTCTTCTTCTTGTTTCTTTTTCTTGTTGCTTCTTCATTTTGTATCTTCTTTTTCTTCTTGTTTTTCTTGTTCTATTTCCTGTTTGTTGTTGTTCTTCTTGTTTTCCCTTCTTGTCGTTTCATCTTCTTTTTTATCTTCTTGTTTCTGCTTCTTCTTATTTCTTCTTCTTGTTTGATTTTTTTGTTTCTTCTTCTGCTTCTTTTTCTTCTTGTTTTTCTCTGTTTGTTTTTTCCTTATTTTTTCTTCTTGTTACTTCTTTGTTTTTCCTTCTTGTTGCTTCTTCTTGTTTTGTACTTTTTGTTTCTTCTCTTTTCTTTTTGTTTCTTTTTCTTTTTTCTTCTTCTTTTACGTTTTCTGTTTTTTTCTTCTTCTTGTTTCTTCTACTGCTTCTTTTTCTTCTTGCTTTCCCTACTTGTTACTTCCTCTTGTTTTTCTTTTTCTTCTTGTTTCTTTTTCTTCTTGTTTGATTTCGTTGTCGTTTCGTTTTCTTCTGCTTCTTTTTCCTTGTTTTCTCTATTGGTTCTTTTTTTCTTGTTGTTGTTGTTGCTTCTTCTTGTTTTTCCTTCTTGTTGTTCCTTTTCTTTTAATTTCTTCTTCATCTTATTGCTTCTTCTTCTTGTTTTTTACTTCTTGTTTTTTCTTTTTTTTTGCTTCTTCTGTTTCATTTTCTTCTTTTTCCATTTTCTGTTTCTTTTTCTTCTTGTTTCTTCTTCTTTTTCTTGGTTTTCTTCTTCTTTTTCTTGGTTTTTCTTCTTCCTTTTCTTGGTTTTCTGCTTCTTGATGTTTCTGTTTCTCCTGATTCCTATTGACACATCAGTCTGGATTTTGCTGAGCCACTCTCCTGATTGTATGACGATAGTTCGGATGCAACTGCCTTTCTTCTGGGAGTCTTTGGTTTGAGTTCTTCATACTGGTTTTGGCAGTAGTATCAGTCTGACATTCCCTACTTATAATGAAATGTTCCACTATGATAAGGCATGTTCGTTTTTTGGCGTCTATAAAAATGATTTTTTCTCGTATAAGTTCGACTATTTAATCCATAGTTAGAAGGAGTATTCATAACTTTCCAGAAAGTGTTTGCCCGTAAGTTTTTTTTTTCTTCTTTCTTCTTTTTTGGAAACTAATCTCAACTGATTCAACACATAAGATAACACCTTAGCCCAATAGTCAATATCTGCAGTTCAACTACCGGGACAATCTCGTCAGTGTTTTTGTATTTGATGATTTCTTATCTATTATGGTATCCTTTTCGACCTCCTGTTATGAAACATAAAAGCTTTTAATATAGTCCAAAATGATTATTATCACCACCTATACGGCCATTTGCCACAAAAACAAAAATCTATCATTTCAAAAACAATATGACTTCATATGTCTATCATTCATGAGACATAATCGAGCCTTCTTACTAATAGTCTTAGGGTTGTGAACCAAAGCCCCAAGAAGATACCAGCAAAAACAAAGTTATAACAAAAGCAAAACATTTCTATTTAACTTACAGAAGACATCTGACCAAGACTTAATCTTTTTAAATGGAAACAAAGAGAACTTAGAATCAGAAAGAGTTGAAATTTTCTAGAGCACATAATAAAGAAAGAGGGCTTAGAAAATTGTACACTCACAGGATATATTAGAGATAAAAGGGAAACAGTAAAACAGTGCATAGCCTACCTAGCCAACATGTGCAAATGGTTGGCAGAACAGGGATTAGGAAAGATAGAAAGAAGGCAAACTTTACTAAGGGCTACAAAAGACAGAAAATTGTGGAGGGCCATGTTCACCTACGTCCTGAAGAAACACAACAGATAGAAGTTCAAAAAGAAGTTTCATGAAAGTTCAAAGCTAAACCTTTATTAGTCCCCCTGAACAACTATAATTATATACAGATATATATATATATATATATATATATATATATATATAAACAATTTGAGGTGCAGCAGAATGTTTTGATCGCAAATTCTACTCTTGACTCATCTGGAGTACCTTTGCCTGACTTTCCACTTAAAACTGAGTCTCTGTTGAGTGATGTGCATATAACTCCATTCATGGTTTCTGTTATCATTTCTAAACTGGATCCCCACAATGTGGACTAAACAACTATAATTATATACTATTGCGACACACACACACACACACACACACACACATACATATATATATATATATATATATATATATATATATTGTACATCTTGAAACAGTTCATCTGGACAGTATATCTAGTATATCAGTCCGGATGAATTGTCTCCATTTATTAAGAACTTTCGGTCTGAACAGATGAATATAAAACTATTCACGAAATAAATTATAACTAAAATGTATATTTAAGGTTTTTTCTTTTATTTATTATTATAATGCTCCGTAATTTAAACTTACATTGAGTTCTCTTTGGAAATATCCCTGCCAGTCGCAAATTGGTATTATATACACATAGATAAACACAAGTAACCGTAATAGTAACAACTTAAAATCAATAATAAATTTTACAAAGGTAATAAACAACGCTATAAATAACCCAAAAACTGCATCCGGACCCACAATTATGTCCACTCAATAGCCCCTCGAATAATTGGAAACATAACCGTTACCCCGAACCAAAATAACCGTTAGCATAATACAAGAGACTACCTATATATATATATATATATATATATATATATATATATATATATATATATATATATATATACATGTGCGTGTGTATGTGTTGGCTATTATGTATATTCAATAATATCTATCTATCTATCTATCTATCTATCTATCTAGATATTGACATGTTTCTTTCATAAATCCTGTCTATTATATCGGTAATAATTATAGGGAATTCAAGTTTTTAAGTATTTTTTTCATCAATCTTACTCGTGATATCACGGATCATACACACTTGCAATTTTAACTATCTCTTCCTGGTGTTATGTATAAGTGTCCTTTTTGTTTCTATTGTCTCTAGAATTTCGCCGTTGTTCACATGTTCAGTCCACAGTATTCTCAGCATCCTTCTGTAGAACTATATTTCTGTTGCTTCACGTCTCTCGTTCATCTTTGAGGAGATTGTCCAGCTTTCACTGTCATATATGAGGAATGTTATTACATAACTGTCCGGTAGTTTTTTGTTTGTTTGTTTCGGACGATTTTTTTTGTTTCTTAATACTTTGCTTAGCTTTTTGAAGGCATCTTTAGTTATCCCGATGCGCTTTCTGATTTTAGTGTCGCAATTTCTGTCCTCTGTTAAAACGCTTTCCAGATATTTAAATTGTTGTACTCTTACCAATCACAAATGTAAATAAGTGATATCCAGACTTATGACGTAATGTTATTGAACAATCTTGCAATGACACTTTACCCCAGTTTATAACTGGATGATAAGAAATTAAAGGTACGAGTTAGCTTAAGGATTTCTGCTTCCGGTTCATTCACCAAAATAGAATCAACGAAGTGAGTTCCAACCTCGGTTCCTATTTTTTACATTCACTTAGCCCTAATACATATTGCGAAAGGTATAAATCTATAACCCTGCGCTGTGATCGGTCATTAGATAATCTGGCAAGAAAAAAAAGTTTAATCGCTGGGATGTCACGACGATTGATAGAGAAGGGAGTGGGTGGGTAGACACTTGCGTAAACAACTCTCCTTTAACTACCATACTACCCAAACAACAGTAACGGTAAAACAGCTGTTACACCTATTGTCCTCCTTGACAGAGACCAGACATAACAAAAAAAATCTAACCGGCTTGGCATTTGGGTGGGGTCCTTATACTTTTCCGTTTCTTACCCGCCTCATTTGCTTATTAAGACAAACCAAGCTGTTAAATATTTACACCACATATATTTTGTATCAGGTAAAAAGTTTTTTTTTTTTTAAATATCAATCATTATTTAGTTTCGCTTTCGAGTTTCTTGAGTTATATTGGGTTGGTACAAAAGTTCGTAGCATTTTTGAATGGTTGGTGTTTAAACACGTAATTACGCTTCGCACGTGACTGAAATTTATGTAATACATACATATTCTGAAATGTGGCATTTCAACGCGTCTTTCTATAAGATTCCTGTGTGGATTGTGAATTTAAAATGTTTTTCGTTAAAATAAAAAATGGAAGAAAATGAAACATATTTTCGTCATTTGATACTCTTTATATACATAAAAAAACAAAAAACAAAAAACGCAGTGCAAACAGCAAATAACAAATGTACCGTTTATGGAGATGGTACCGTAGCTGAGGTTACTGGATTTAGAAGTGGGAATTTTGATTTGGAAAATTGTGATGGTTCCGGCAGGACAGCAGTCTTAATGATGACCATATCAGAACGCCGTTTAAAAAATATAGGCCACACGACAAGCGACATCGCAGAGACACTCCACATATCTCATATGAGCGTTTTAAGAGCCTTGAACAGTTGTATAAGTGAATCGATCGTATCATAAGTGTCTTATGATTTAACGAAAAATAATTTAATCGACCACATTTTCATCCACGATTTTCTGTTCAAACGCTACAAAAACGTAACATGTTTTGAACAAATTACTAGAAGGCAATACAAAAAGGATTGTTTACAACAATTCATTGTGTTTCATTCCCAACCCGACTAATTAAAGGCGTCAATAGATGAAAAGCGTTAGAATTGACCAATCGGGAGGGAGTCGTCTTCTATCAGGGAAAGGCCAAATTTCACATGTTTTGCAGACCGTTGCGATGTTCTAATACAGCCACCATACTTACCTGACCTTTCACCTTCGGATTACGACTTATTTCACTCCATACCAAATTCACTTAATTAGAAGAACTTCAATTCTCTAGAAGCTTGTAAAAACCACTTGGACCCATGCACTCGTCCAGGGTATGACGACAAACTGCATCCGGCAGCAAGGCCTCTGATCGGGAGATTGGAGTTTTTGAGGAGTATGGAACCACCTCTTAATTATTCTTGTTTCCAGATCCATCCTGACCCGGGCTGGTAGCATCTGTTAGAGTCCCAATCCTATAGGCAAATAGGGAACAAAAAAGAAAAACAAAAAGTTATGAAAGTATAAAAATACATTTTTATAAATAAATAAAAATACCCGCAATACATATTTATATTTAAAAATTACCAACGATACATTTTATACCAAAAATAGTAAAATTGCCAACAATACATTTTATTCAAACAATAAAATTTTACCTGTCGTTGCAGCCATAAAATTGTGTTCAAAATATTTAGATTTCGGCATTGAATTACCCATAGAGGTGTTGATATGCCGCTAAACCAAATTAAATAAACACCCACCCGCCAAAATAACAAGTGGCATCATGAAGCAGCATCAAATATGGTAAAAGGCAGTGGAATAAAATAGAAAGTAAAGAAAGAGAGAAAGATTGAAGAATGAAAGAAAGTGAAAGATTGAAGAGAGAGAGAGAGAGAGAGAGAGAGAGAGATGCTTACATATGAATGTCTGTGGGTCTTGGAGAAGTCTCATGGACTGGTGTTACTGAATCACAAAGAACTGTAGAAAATAATAGAAACTACGCCAAAATAACGCTAGAATGTAAGTCTCTTCGCAGACCCATCAGAAAATTGGTACAGCTTTGTTGCGATGTTCTACTAAAGCTGTCGTATTCATCTAACTTAACAGCTTCAGGTTTTCCCTTATTTCGATCCCTACATAATTGTCTTCAACCAGGAAGGAGGATAGAATCATGAAGCTGCCTCAAAGATGGCGAAAAGCAGTAGAACAAAATGGCACATATGTGGCTGAATAAATATATGTGCAAATATCTAAATATTGTCTTTGAAATTCACTTAAGAAAAACAAACAAGTAAACAAAACGCTATGAACGTTTGTTCCGACCCAATAGTAACCAAATTCCTTGAATTTCAATAAATGCATTGTAACCTTACATTTCGTGATTTACAGTCCAATGATCTAATCCCAGCATGTTCTCTTTAATTCACTGAAGCAACAGAAAATGTTCACAAAGAAATAGTAAGAAGACATATTAAGAAGTATCAGTGAATACAATACCACCAGATGTAAGATAGCTATGTTATATTATAAATCAAGCACGATTTTTATGGCAATTGAACTAATCTATCAACATTGATTTGCCTTGGTAACAGGTGGGCGAATCATTTTGCAACTCATTCTTAAGCATTCAGAAGGATTATTACCAAATCTGTTAAACTGGTTGACGCCCACAGACTCATTGTAATCGGTAAATTGTGATTATGGTCACAGATGTGATAGCAAATGAAACCATTCTTTTATGTATTGGTGTCGTAGCTCATCTTGTAATTGTACTGGTTATCTTTATTAGTAATGTTATAAAATGGTTAATTCGAACAAGAATTATCATGGCGGTGTTTGTTCAAATAGAGTTTTATGAGTATTGAGGTAAAGACTCAGGTTCATGAACTAGTTGTGTTGATATAAAGATGGTAATTTCAATTTAGAGCCAATTAGATTTCCTTCAGACCTTAGTTATGTAAAGGCGTAGAATATAAAGGAGTGTGTATACATAGGTATAGACAAAAATCAAGTAATAAATCCATAACAAATTATATAGAAAAAAATTTATATTTATCCATGTAGAATATGGAGAATATTGGATGGGGATAAGCGTGTTTCTACCAAACTAATATAAATATTAAAGCTAATCGATTCATTGTTATTGCATTTTATCTCGTAAAGATTTACTCATACAGGGTGCGATCGGTAAATTATCGCCAGATTATATTTTTAATTATGCGCATGCTCGTTGTTTTTATATTAAATTAATATTTTTCTATTTTCTATGCATATTTAGTTATTAGGCATTTGTGTGCAGTTAATTATACGAAAAGTATGTTTATTCATTAATTGGAAATACAATAAATTAAAAATTTGTATGTGTACGAATATTTGTTTACAGCCGAGAAGGGAACTTCATGGGCAAAAGTTTCTTCTTCCAGTCTGGTGTGATCGCCAAGGAATAATCCACTTTGAATTCTTACCACCTAATGCAACAATTAATGCTCAAATATACTGTCAGCAATTAGAGCGTTTGAACCAAGCTTTGAGGAAAAAAGACCTGCTCTAGTGAATCGAGAAGGGGTGATGTTTCATCAGGACAATGCACGACCCCACACAGCAAGAATCACGTCACAAAGGGTCGAAGAACTTGGTTGGGAGAAAATACCTGATCCACCTCTTCTCCTGATCTTGCTCCTTCAGACTACCATTTGTTTCGTAGCTTACAGAATCATTTGGACGAAACAACTTTTGTAACACAGGAAGAGGTTAAAACTGACATTTGTGAGTTCTTCGAATCAAAGCCAAAAGAATTTTACAGTAATGGAATTAGTAAGCTTGTTAATAGATGGAAGGAAGTCATAGATAATCAGGGAAAATACATTGTTGATTGAATCTGTAATTAAATGTAACATTTGGTCACTTGTTTTCTTTATTCAAAATTCGGACAGAAATTATGGGATGACCTGATAATTATGCGCATGCTCGTTGTTTCTTTTTGATTTTGTCAACTACACAGTATAATCGGTTCAATTGGTCCATCGTCTCTGAGAAAAAGAGCACCATGACGCAATTCATTCCGGCAAAACTTTGAAAATGGCAAGCTGTACTTCTTAGCATTCGCATCGAAAGCCCCAATATGAACATTTCATTGTTTAGGTGTCATTCTGAGGACAGTACAGAGGATTCGGAAGGAGTTGGATGAGTCAAATGGTGATTACAAAGGTACGACAGCTCAGAAAACTCACTCCGATTCGTTCTGATAAAAAAAAAGAACTCCCGAATTTGTTGGTGAGATTAACAACGATCCCTCCGAGTCAATCAGGTCCGTAGCCAGGGACACACGAGCGTGTGAGTTTCCCACTAGACAGGTAGTGCATGAAGACATTCGGCATTTCTCATACAAGATGAGGAAGGGTAATTTTCATCTCAAGCCATGAAAGATAATAAGAAAGACCGCGCTACGAAGCTTTTGAACAAACTCAAGAATCCCCATCCAATCGAACATGCTTTGGTTTTTCTCAGGCGAGAAAAAATTCTGTCAGGATAAGATGATAAACACACAAAACAATCGTTGGCTTGCTATAACCCCAAAAGATATACTGAGAGTGATGAAAACCAATTATTCAAAGAACATCATGGTGTTTGGAGTGAACACTAGCGATAGTGACGTTATTTCTCTATTCATCTTCCCACAAAGCCTCAAACTCAACACGGAGGGCTACATCAATTGCCTTGAGGAATTAGTGCTGCCCTGGGTCAAGAGGGTGGCTGATGGAAGACCCTATGTCTGGCAACAAAACTCTGCACCATGCCACACGAGCAGGAGAACCCAGTCATGGCTCCCACAATACTCCTTACATCTGGCCACATAACCCGCCAGTCTGCAACCGCCTTGATTATAGTGTAGGGCGCAGTTGAGCGGGAACCCCCCCCCAAAAAAAAAACTCCTTGTAACACCAAAGATGAAGTGAAGACAAGGATTATAACAGCATTCATCAAGTTAATCAAGTCCAGAAGAGTTGCAGGATAGTCTGAAGTCGTCTGGACGCCGTGGTTGAAGCCAATGGCGATTTTCTTGAAGAAATTTAATCTTTTTCATTTCAAAATATTTTTGTGTAATTTTGGTAAATATATTTGTTAAAATGAGATGTTAGTGTTATTTTTTGCGTAGAGGACAATTTATCCATCCCACATTTTATATATATATATATATATATATATATATATATATATATATATATATATATATATATATATATATATATATATATATATATATATATATATATATATATATATATATATATATAATAATAAAAAAAGGCTTAAACACTAATATTCCATGGTCATAATTTATTCCACTGGAATCGTAAATACGATCCAATTCATATACAATCTCTTGTTAGAATAAGAGGGAGGGAAAGACGAGGTGGGGGAGAGAGGTGGGACGAACGAAAGTAAAATTGCGTTTACTTAAACGGCCGCTTTGTAATTGAGAAAATTTGACAAATTTAATATCGACTACAGGTTACAAATCAAATATAAATATATAAAAAATAAATATAACGATTATCTAATTCTGCAAGGACCTATATTTCTATGTTCAAAAACACATGCGAATACACACATACACAATAACATATACACGTATATACATACACATAGGCGTGTACCCACATACACACATACATATACCCATGTACACACATATAAAAATATAAAAATATATTCACATATCCACTCATACACATATTCATCTATATCCATATACACACACCTTTTCCATACATATACATACATACACATGCACACAGGCATATATACATATACATATATATATATATATATACATATATATATATATATATACACACACACATACACATACATATGCATGTATATGTGTGTATGCACACATACACATCCATACACACACACATACATACATATACATATTCATATACATACATATTTTACTTTCTTTCGCCCCACCTCTCTCCCCCACCTCGTCTTTCCCTCCCTCTTATTCTAACATTAGATTGTCTATGGTGTGTGTATGTCACCACGAAATGTATCTTTATGCATTAGACATCCGACAACATTCATTTTTCCCTTACTTAAACCCCTTCTTCTCCTAAAATTCTCTCTGTTAAGGTTTAATCTCCCTCCTCCTCATACTTACACTCTCTCTAAATTCTGTTTTTATTTCCGGAGTTTTTTTTCTGTTTTCTTTTTGAATTTGTAGTTCTGATGAATTGGATCGTATTTACGATTCCAATGGAATAAATTATGACCATGGAATATTAGTGTTTAAGCCTTTTTGTTATATCCTTACTCTGTCCTGGACATTGGGTTCTACCTGGATTCTTCCTTTTGGAATTTTTATTCTAAAAATATACATGTATGGGTATTTATATATTTTGCATATGTATGTATATTTACCACTAATATTATCTCTCTCTCTCTCTCTCTCTATATATATATATATATATATATATATATATATATGAGTTGACACTAAACTTAACACCGAACGGCGGCAGTCGGTTACATCATTGAACGCAATCTTCAGGCCACACATTAAATACACTTTTATATTTATATGCACTCTAACCCTGATATTGAAGATTTTACCTATATATATGGAATGTCGCTTGGAGCGTGGTTGATCGTTCTGAAGTCCGTGGTTGAAACTAATGGCGATTTTATTGAATCAATTTACTCTTTAGTATTTCAAGATATTTTTGTGTAATTTTGGTAAATATATCTGTTAAAATGAGATGTTAGTGTTATTTTAATTTTGGCGTAATTTAAACGACAATTTCCACATCGCACCCTGTATGATCTCATATCCTTTTGCTTATAGGAATAAATATGCCTATCGTTCGGATCATAACCTTCCCCGGTATTTTGAACAGGAGTAGGGGTTTGTTCCTTGTTTCCTGTTTAGGATTGGGTTTCCGGTTCCTTCTGAAGTTATTTTCATTCTCTTTCACTCTCAATAGCCGATGTCTCTTTTGATTCATGGCTGACTAAATAGAAGATTTTCCCGCAATAGGCTGCCGTCTATTTTTGCGTTTGACTGCTTGCCAACCAAGGCTATAGAACCCAGTCTGTCCTGCTATTTAACTCATAAGAGAGATGGATTCATACCTTTTTCCAGGGGCATTTGTCTGACTTTCCACTTAGAACTGAGTTTCTATTGAGTGATATGCATATAACTCTGTTCATAGTTTCTGCTATGATTTCTAAACTGGAACCCCACAGTCAGTTTTGTACGTGATACACGCGTAGGCGATCATGTATCTTTCGATACATGACTGACGAGGCGATTTTTCCCCGCAGTAGGTTGCCATTTCTTTCTGCGGTAGACCAGTTGCCATCCAAGGCTATAGAACCCGGTTTGTCCTGCTATTTACCGATAGCTGGGGGAGAAGAGGATTCATATCTTTCGATAAGGCATTAGCACGTAAGTGAATGTAATGGATTTGACTGGAAATCGAACTCCGATTCCTCAATCCGAGCCGCTATCCATTACTCCACGATTTTTGAATTGATTCACTCTTATAAATCACGAAATGAAAGTTATCTTGAATGGCCACTCTTCTAGATCATTTTACATTAATGCAGGTGTTCCCCAGGGTTCTATCCTTGGACCTACGTTGTTCCTAATTTTCATCAATGAACTTCCTGATGTCATCAGTTCTCAGCTTGGTGTATATGCTAATGACACAACTATTTACTCTTGTCTTAAAAGCAAGTCTGATCAGTTCGATAAGATCAAATTGGCAGTTGATTTTAAAAAATTGACATACAATCTGTTCTTTAAAGGGGCAAGCAGTGGTTTACTAATCTTAACTCATCAAAAACGAATCCGCTCTCTGTGAGAGACTCCATTTTATCTTCCATCTATATAGTTGATTCTAGCGTCAAGGAAAGTGACTCATTTCGACTTCTCGGACTAATGTTTTCCGCTGATATGAAGTGGAAAGACTTTATTGAATCAATTGCTAAATCTGTAGCTAGGAAAGTTGTTAGCTTACTATGTGTAGCTAGAATTCCTCCTCAAAATCTATCTTGCATATTTATAGGAAGACCATTTCTTTTTGCTTTGAATATTGCTGCACATCTGACATGGTGCCCCTTCTATATATTTAGAAGAATCTGCATTGTTATTGTTCCTGACCTGGCATCTCGGCTTCAGTCACTTTCCCACCGCCGTAACGTAGCTTCCCTATGCTTTTCTATAAATATTTTCTTGATTAGTGTTCTGATAAACTTTCCTCTATGGTACCAAGACTTTATGAATTTACGCGCAGTACTAGATTGTTGGTAAGGTCTCATCATTTTACAGTTGAGGTGGCTACATGTAACTGCAAATTCTATGCTAACAGTTTTTCTTTTGTACTTCCCCTTCACTCTCCCGGCATATTGTTTAATTGTCAGCTTTGATATCCAATATATATATATATATATATATATATATATATATATATATATATATATATATATATATACAAAAATCCGACAATTATTTTAAGACATTTTATGTTTATACATTCTTTTATAGATACAAATATTTAAGTAAATGCTCTGTTTTATAATAAACAGTATTAAACAACATTTATTGTCGGACTTTGTCCATTTCATAATGTGTGACGTCATTTGTTTACATTTGATACGCCATGAGCAGATATGAATGTACGTGAGAGATTCATGGAAGATTGAAGTTTAAATACAGTAAATTCGACCTTGCTAACCGAACTCTCCTTCGTGGCCAAATCGGTAAAGGCCCGTCAAGCTAAATGACGGTTCCGTATAGGATACAGGTTCGAATCCGTCCGAAGAACGAATATTTTCTGTGAAAATTTCCCGGACATTCAGATCGGTAAATGTTGTTGAATACTGTTTATTATAAAACAGAGCATTTACTTAAATATTTGTATCTATAAAAAGAATGTATAAACATAAAAATGTCTTTATATATATCGGATCGAAATGGCAATTTAG
The DNA here is from genome assembly GCA_903632075.3 of Acanthosepion pharaonis. Lineage (NCBI taxonomy): Eukaryota > Metazoa > Mollusca > Cephalopoda > Sepiida > Sepiidae > Acanthosepion > Acanthosepion pharaonis. The sequence goes on along the minus strand of CAHIKZ030004034.1, from coordinate 3,959,273 downwards.
ACATTTGTTGAGTTTCTTATGATCAAGAATAATTTTTCTAATATTTTTTAGAATATTTTAGGATAGTTTTTACTAAAGGTAGTTGGTAAAATTATGGCTATTGGCATCGACTAATACGTCAAGGAATTGATAATGTTGAGATCGTAAGTAAAATATTGGACAGAGTTATTCTCAAAGATTCATTCAATTTTTTAATTTCTTCGAACTTGTTTTCTAATATGAATATGTCATCGATATAGCTTGCGTATATGAGGGTGGAAGTCTTAATGGAATTGTTGAAGACTTTGTTTTCCACATGACACATACAGAAATTAGATAGAATCGGTCCAAGTGCCGAACCCATATATATATATATATATATATATATATATATATATCATTCATGTCTCTCTCTCTATGTATATATATATATATATATATATATATATATATATATATATATATATATATATGTATGTGTGTGTGTGCACGTATACATTAAGTACAGCGATACTTCCCAGTTTACTTACTAATTCAAGGCACCTGTTATTTTTAGCTTTACTGTTTGATCTATCTATCTATCTATCTTTTTTTTACTAGTGTTCCCACGCTACAAAGCCCAAGAGCCAATTAGAGGGTTATGAGTTATGTTGCATGAGCGTAAGAAAGGGCAAGAATTGAAGTTCTTGGGGACTATGCAGGAAAGATAATGGCTTGCTCTAGAAGAGGTAAAGATTTAATTAGTGAATAAAAGTTCAAATGACCGGGGAGGTGTGTGAACCGGGTGATTACCTATATCAGTTTATATCCATTTATGTATGTCAGTCTGTTCTTATCTATCTATCTATCTCAGTCTATTCATATCTATCTATCTATCTATCTATCTATCTATCTATCTATCTATCTATCTATCTATCTATCTGCGTGTGTACATTTATGTTTATCACCTGGACAAGATCTTGATTTTAAAATTCACAGCATTACAACTGATTTGATATTATATTCTTTTTACTGTTCTGTCTTTAAAATACGGCGATGCAACAATGTGGCCAGCAATGGACCCTTAGCGTTTGTTGGTAATCTATTTGGCTATCGTAAAATGTTCGCCTAACTTATCGGATATCCGCTGCGAACGATTCGCTCACTAATATCGTCTTGTTGTTCTTCTTTTACTTCTTCCACGCCTCTTCTTTATTCTCCTTACGGGCCGTTTTATCAATTATTCGAAAGGTCGGAGCCATTTCCAGTTCATTTTACAACCGGGGCGCTTAAATAAGTGAATCACACACGTGTCCATGTTCCTTTCTTGGATTGAGACCAAATGCTTCCATGATGAGGCCGCGGGAAAGGATCCTTTTGTCGGCCGAGGATCAACGAGGCCATACAAACGGGAGAAAGTATTTCCTTGTGCCGAATTGTGGGATTCTTGGCAACGTTTTCATGTGATCTACAGCATTCTCTTTTCTTTCGGGTCGAAACTCATGAATCGGAGCGAAGACGCATTTATTCGGATATTTCAGAAAAATGTGTGTCCATGTGGGTGGGCGCAAGAATATGGCCAGCGACATGCCCTCTATTGTTGGCGATATGCTTATGCATTATCACTTCGATAAATGTTTGGGCGTGTAACGCGCTTTAGAGACAGAAAAACAGACAATAGCAGGGAAAAAGTAAAGAAGAGAAAGAAAGAAGTGAATGAATTGATATTTTGGCAATATCCTTGTGGCATAGCAAATTAATAAAGCAATGTCGTCCGTTGTGTAATATCCATTCACTTAATAATAAACGCATAGA
>CAHIKZ030004034.1:3932500-3955000 GCA_903632075.3 Acanthosepion pharaonis | reverse complement strand
AAGTGCCGTGTAATTACGAACGTCCACATACGACATTATCAGATAATAAGAATAGTAACTATAGTAAATTTAAAGCCGTAATAACTAAAATTCAATAAAACATTAGATTACTTAGAATAGGTAGTTATAAAATCATATAAAAAACGCTCGCATTATATTCGTCAAGTAAGTTTTACAGATATATGTATGTGTGTGTGTGTCTGGAGAGAGAGAGAGAGAGAGAGAGAGAGAGAGAGAGACTGTGTGTTTTTTGTGAGAGAAATCGATTAAAAATTTCAGTTATATCGATATGTCAATAAATCCTAAACTACAATGTGTTTAGCAGGAAATAACGCTTTTCAAATATTCAGAAGATCGTAAAGATATTTTAATACGCAAGTCCGAGGCATCTAATTCGGATCAAAGACAGATAGTTGCCAACCTTGCACCAGGAAGAAAAAAAATAGGTGGATGGAGAATGATAAATATAAATTGAAGAGAATGGTTGGCCTGACAAAAATGCATATATTTGACGGCATCGCTTACGATGGGAATTATTGTCACTGGACAGAGTCTCCCCTTTCCCCGTTCTCTCTCTTCACATCTGTACACTGACGGTAAATAAAAGTAAAACAACCAAAACATGTGATTTAATTTGTTCAAGATTAAATGTACAGCTGGATTACAGTGAATGTTCACATATACAGATCAATATGTGCACAGGTTTCAAAATAAGAAGTGTATCAACAATACACAGATCCCATATTAATAGATTTTATATTCTCCTCATGTCTGGCATCTTCCAATATATGTTTAATGGGAGACAGTTCTGGATATCGAGCCAGCCAGGAAAGTTGCCGAACGTCTTCTAGAACATGTTCAGTAAAACGGGTGGCATTATGTTGCGGACATAATTTTGGTTGCGCAGCACAACGTTTTCCTGTTGGCATAATGGTAACAAAATTGTTTGAGAAATCTTCAGGAAGTACATGATACGCTTCAACGTTTTCTCCAAAGGTGAGTGCAAAGTTGTAATATGACATCCTATACCATAATGCTTAGGGTTGCAACTGTTTGTCGTGGTTGAAGATACATTGTACACACAAACGACAATCACTTGTCCGAAGGCAGAACTTGCTTACATCACTGAGTATTACAGACTGCCATTCAGGGCCCTAAGTGACCTTTTCGTGACACCACCGGTGACATGTTCAACGTTGTTTTGGCGCAAGTGAAAATTTGACTAGAGTCACAAATATCTATAGTCCTGTTGTAAGTAAAAAATAGATAAATATATATTTACTAATCATAAATGAAAAAGATTACTACAATTCAACGAACCAAAGTATTTTAAAAATTAATTTTGAATTTGTTTTTGTGTATATAAATGTGTAAATACGGATGTCCATACACGATATTATCAGAAAATAAACCATGGTAAATTTAAAGCCAAAGTACCTAAAATTCAATAAAAAAATTGGATAACTGTTATATTTTCCTAAATTTTTAATATTATAATTTAAATCATTTAAAATAAATTTGTACCGGTTAGGTGATATTATTAAGTAAAAACTATTATTTACTAATCATAAATGAAAAAAGTTCACTACAGTTCAGCGACCAACAATAATAAAAATAATAATTTGATCTTTTTTGTATGTATAAATGTGCCGTGTAAATATGGACGTCCATACATGACATTATCAGAAAATAAGAATGTTAACTATAGTAAATTTAAAGCCAAAGTATCTAAAATTCTATAAAACATTAGATTACTTATAATAGTTTCCTTATTTTTTAAGATTATTGGGTACTTAAAAATTATATAAAAAAGGCGCTCATGTTATATTCATCAGGTAAATTTTACAGATATGTCCCTGTAGAAAAATTACTTAAATTTCCCAAACATCAGGCTGTCAATAGTTCGGTGTTTGATCTATCAATACTATCCTTAGAATGCATCGATCATGGCCAGCATTCCTTCCAGAACCTGTTCTACAGGTGTAGAAATATTCAATTGACTACTGTTGCCAAAATTGAAGCACTACCAACGTGTAAAGTTGTTAGATGTTATTGGGTCCTTTAGAGTTTTGTTAATGAGAACGTTAATAAAGTCCCGATTCCTCTTTTTGTTGATTCTGTGGCGCCAGTCAACAATGTTCAAAGAAGGATAGTCTTCGCCAAGTCTCATAGGCTTCACGTGTTCAAAGTCATTTTTAATTATTTATCTTAGTCAGCGGTTGCATGCAACTGACAGTTTAGATATTTCTGAACGGGTTTGCTGCTATATATGGCATTCATATGAAAGTATCGATTCGACTAGGCTATATAAGAGCCTTACTCCAGTTTTCAGGCTTTGTAGGAGTTTAAGGTGTTGGGTGAAACTGCCTCTAGCGCAGCCTATTCTATGTTCAATTTCCTTTTTCTCCTATACTCAAATTTATTATAGCTGATCCATAACCCGAGGTATTTGAAGTGTTTAGTATTTATTAATTCCATAACCTGAATGTTTATAATGCATTCAGGGTATATGCCATACTCAAGGTAAAATTTTATTGGGTGAGATTGTTGTAAGGGAGGAGGAAGAAGGGAGTAAGAGAGTATTATGAGGAGGAGTAAGATATCGGTTGACCACAGACTTAAAGAAACCAAGATTGTATTTTTTAGGGAAGCATTCTCTCGGGAGCTTGTTCGGCAAAATAACAGTTCTGATGAAGAATCTGTCTGAGTGGAACTTGCTTTTTATCAAAGAAACACGTAGGGAATGGAAATGGTTTGCCAATGTCAACATGGCATGTCATATTCTAGCTGTGAAGGTTGGCAACATTTTGTCTGTGGGTTGAAGAGTGGAGTATAATTAATCGCCCACAAGGTCGTGTAAGTGCTTTGGAAGTCTGTCGAGGCTAGACAGTGACAATTGGACAGCACCAGCCCTGATATGGCACCGATACTCAGTTATCTTATAAATTTGGTGTATGAATGAATCGGAACTGCAAAATACGTTAATAACAAGTTAATCAAATGACACTTCGTCTCGTAATCTATTCTTCAATTGTTTAGAACGTTCAATAACGGCGCTTGTTTGAAAATGGAGGGTCCTATTTGTTTTTGTCGTGCCTCAGTATAAAGAGAGAAATCAAATGACGCGCATTATGTATTTTGTGTTTATTCATAAGCGAATCCATACATGTTTACACACACATCCGACCGCCTCCTTACGCGAAAGCTCGCACATGCGTGCGGGCCCACTGACATATGTCGGTAGGTTAACAGATGGATGTTGAAGGAGTCTGTGATAGGCGTTGTCTGTAATCGGATATAGTTTTCTCCTTACAGGAGAGGTGGAATAAGAAATGTTTTTGTCTATATTTGTATAACGTATTTGTTTACCTATTTCCTTTCAATCTCTCACTGCTGTAATTAAGTTTATAAATCTTTTTTTTTATTTACTTCTGGCTTAGGATTTCATTCAATATTCAAGGCTGTCATTTATCCCTACGTATTTAGAAGATGAGCCAATCAATAAGTCTGTAACCTGACACTGTTATTAGCTAAATTTTGAACTTACATTTTCATTATATAATTTTCGATCTATGGAGTTACGACTGAATTGATCTGTCCTGGGTATGACGATAAACTAAATCCGCATCATGGGTATGACGATAAACTACGTCCAACAGAAAGGCCTCTGATCAGGAGGTTTTGAGGAGCGTGGAACCACCTCTTAATTTCTGGTGTTCCCGGGCCCACCCTGACCCGCGGTGGTAACACCTGTTACAGTCCCAGCTATAAACGGGAATCAAAACGTGTAAAAATAGGTTTTAGTACCAGCAAAACATTTTTATAAAAAAAAAATATTACCAGCAATACATTTTTGAAAAAAAAAATATTACCAGCAATACATTTTTGAAAAAAAATTAGCAGCTGTATATTTTTGAAAAACAAATATTACCAGCTATATATTTTTTGAAAAAAAAATATTATCAGCTATAAATTTTTTAAAAAATATATTACCAGCTATACATTCTTAAAAAAAAATTACAAGCTATACATTTTTTGAAAATAAATATTACCAGATATACATATTTGAAGTAAAATTATTACCAGAAATAGATTTTTGAAAAAAAATATTACCAACAATAAAAATTTTGTTGGCATTAAATAACCCATTGAGATTGATATGCCGTAAAACAAACCAATGCAAGCCTGAATTGAATGCATTGACGCACATTGTAAGATCGGTATGCCGAGTTCAATTTTCGGCAGTGGTTGCTGCGTTTATTCCAGCAGCAACAACAACAACAACAAAAAACCTTGGGAAAGTATAAACAAATCGTATATTGTGTCAAAGCCATAATCGGCAGAGAAGTGTATAATGTTTGAAATTCATATCTGGGGAGAGGAAAAGATGGACTTATAAATTTTCAAGAGTGAAAGGATGAGAAAAATTGGACTCCCTGGCCCAAGGTGGAAACGAGTGTTGGAGAAGTTTAAATCTGAAATCAAAACATGTGGTGGTTTGAATCACAGCAACAGCCCGCCCATCCAACCAGCAAAGTTGCGACATTCAATTGCTAAGACAACAAAATGATTCACCAGCAGAACCGAACCATTACATGAAAGTCAGCTCGGTGAAGGTAATCAAAATAATTGAATTAAATACACTGAAATAAAAAAATGATATTATGTTAAAAATACGTATTTGTTGAGTAAAACAAATAGTTATGTTTAATAAGTAATCTTCTAAGTTACTGATATATATATATATATATATATATATATATATATATATATATATATGTGTGTGTGTGTGTGTGTGTGTGTGTGTGTGTGTGTGTGTGTGTGTGTGTGTGTGTGTGTGTGTGTGTGTGTGTGTGTGTGTGTGTCGGTTGTAACAGTAAAATTATCAAATCATGTTACAGCATAATTGTTCATCCCATAAAATGTTTAACATCTGAAAATCGACTAAACTAATTGACTTTCTTTTTTTTTTTTTCAGGTTTTCATATTTGTTCATGTCTACTTAACCAAGTGACCAGTGTGTGTGTATATATATATATGTATATATACATACATGAGAGCATATATACTCAGACATTTACGTATTTAGTGTGCTTATATTTTGGGAGACACTTTATATTTCTATACCTTTTAGCTGGAAACACTTTCTGATTCTAATTTACGAGGAGGTGCTGAAAAGTCTTCAACCACTTCCCAAAATCTGGCAAAATGGACAATTAAATTTGGAGTGTGTGTGTGGGGGGTATTTTTTTTTATTTTTACTTAGGCCGAGGAACTTTCTACACCCGTCGTGTATATGAAAATCTTAATCGATAAAATGTCGTATCTATATTTTAAAAACTACCTTTACGCTTTCATAAAAAAGACAAATAATAAGAGTTTTATGGCATTTAACTCTCTTGAGTTGTTGCTGTGATTTCTGTGGATCTTTACGGGGTGGAGTTGCTAGCCCACCCGATTTCGTAGTCAAGTTGTCAGATGTCTGTTTACCAACCAAGATTAGAGAAACCAGTCTAGCCGGGGTTTGAGAAGAGGTGGGATATGAAGAAGTGTGCAAAAGCGAATGCAACATCCTCGTCCTGAATTTGAACTCAATATGCCAATCCCACTTTCTGCACTGATACGTACAGGGTCAATAAATTGTTATTTCAATGTTTATTTACATCATAAACGATATTTGATTTTATGATGGAAGTCAAAGATTTCGCAATAAAAATGTTATTAACCAACTGAATTTTTTTAAAGATAAAATTTATATGAACAATAAACGCAATCATCAGTTTATGACGATTGCATTTAGCATCGAACAGACTGTTGCCTCTGGATGTTGAATTCAATGTTCACTTTTATATATTTACATGCGTTCTATCCCTGATAATGAACACTTTAACCCATAAATATAGCATACCTTAAAACTATATTTTATCACATATATATATAAAACTTATATAATAATAATAATAATAATAATAATAATAATAATAATGGACTCTCCCGTCGGTTTCGACGTATGAGGATCTGACAGCTTATTGATTCAGTTATGAAATTTTGTGCGATAATCTTAAGTGGCATTTAAAACCCGCTAGTGATTTACAAAGGAGGTCACATATGGAGCAAGTGTGAGGATTGCGAAATGAGATCACTGTTAGATTAGTTGACCTTTTAGATCTTGCTCTCGCTTCTTGAAGATGATTCAGACAAGCAGATAAAAACGAATCAAGGTAAACCGCCAGAAAACCCACGCAAGTGATTTGATTAAACGTATATATATATATATATATATATATATATATATATATATATATATATATATATATATATATATATATTTTGTCAATACGTAAATAGCTACGAAAAGGTTTAATTCATAATTTAGACACAGTAAAAAAGTAACAAGAACTAAAATGGAATCTATCCATATACAAAATTCTGTGACTTTCGTTAGTCCGTCCGTACGTCACACCCGCTAAATTAGTCATACATTGACCGATCGAAATCAAATTTTGTGAAGATGTGCAAACAGATAAGCAGGTACAAGGTACAATTTGCGTAGCTTAGTACAATAAATTTTCACTAATTTTTGCGGAAAAATTAAAAGTTTCATTATTTAACATGAAATATACTCCCACTATTTTACAAACAATTTAATGATTTTTTAATCATTAAATATACACACTTCTTCATATTAAAAAAATAGTTATTTAATAAAAATGCAATTTTGTTTTTTGCATAAATCATCTTTAAGTTTCTATATACAAAATACTGTTTCCAGTTTGTCCTACGTTTGCGTGAACTATAAACAAATTACAAGGCTAAACGCTACAAAAAATTGGAATTTGGCTCTAGAAAGAAATATTTACCCTTGACCAGTTGTATGTTGTATGATCAAAAGTAAGAAATCCTAAGAATTTATTCTTCGCTGTTAAAAAGTAAAAATAAAAAGAAAGAAATTTTCTTAAAAATTATTGTTTACGATTAAAAATTATTAAACCACGGTGTAAAGTTTTTATCAAAGTATTTTTTTCCAAACAAATCAGTTTATTCAAATTTCATCGATTGGTTTGCGAAATTGAAGGAAACGTAGAGTTTGTAAATCTCGAAAAAAAATATTAGCGATAAATTCGACAATACTAAATACCGTGAGGATTTTAACACACCTGAAAAAAATTCTAGTTATAAAAATATCCTCTAATAAAAGTTTTTCACGAAGATTTGAACAACTTTATATTGGATTTTTTTCTTTCCGTATTAAATTGAGAATTTTCACCTTTTCCCTTTAAGCAAGGAATTTAAGACTTCCCTGTGGCTTATCCAGCATCCTTGCACTTCGGAGGCATTCACTGTATGAATTAACCGCGGATATCTGGGACCAATGGAGACAATCGCGGATAATTTTTTAAAATGAATATGTTTATAAACAACGGTATTGGAATCTTTCATGGAGTTTCTTCTTAATTGTTTAAAATCTTTTACGGAAAAAGAACTGCCCAAATGCAAAGATAGCCAAAAGCCAAACATTATTAAGAGCTACAAAAGACAGAAAAATGTGAAGAATTATGATCTTCTCCGTCCTGAAAGAAGAAGAAGAAGAAGAAGAAGAAGAAGAAGAAGAAGAAGAAGAAGAAGAAGAAGAAATTGCGAACTTTCAAGTTACCTTATGACACTTCTTTCTTTTTATGTTCTATGTCCTTTCAGGACGTAGGCGATCATGGCTCTATTCCTCCCTCTATCCCTTGCAGCTCTCAACAAGTTCCTTCCCTCTGCTTCCTCCTCAGACCACGTTCTGTCATCCATTTGCTTAGGTCCGCCAGCTATGCCACGCATTGTTTTCCCTTGTCTCTCTTTCCCTCTATTCGACCCATGAGTATCAGATTCTCCATACCCTCCTTCCTCATTATCTGTCCCAGAAACTTTAGATGGCACTACTGATGCATAATACGCTCTGTAAGGCCTTGTGTTCCGGTAACGTGAAATAAATAATGAATTTTCTCTTTTCCAAAGACTTTTATCTGTTAATATTATTAGCGTCTTCATACTTGAGATATCTCGTTGTTTGTATATATTATTATTATTATTATTATTATCGTGTGTGTGTGTGTGTGTGTGTGTGTGTGTGTGTGTGTGTGTGTGTGAAAGGGAGAGAGAGAGAGAGTAGTACGCAAAAAAAGTGACGCCTTATCATTAAAGCGTGATAGAGGAGCACTTCGACGTGGCGTAATAGCAAGCTTGTTCTTGCTAGATCAATTACCACTGAATGGTGAGTTTGATCCTCATTGGGTGGTCCACACTTTCGGCCTTATGTCACATCTAAGATTAGTTTAGAAAACTGTTTGGGCCCTACGACGTGATGTGATGGTTAGCAAACTTGTCTCTCTAGATCAATTACGACTCAGCAGTGAGTTCGATCCTCATTGGGTGCTCTACGCTTTCAGCCTTGTGCAGTATTCTAACTACACTTAGAAAACCACTACTGACTTAAGTAGGTAAAATGTATGACTTAAGTAAGTAAAAAGATTTAAAGAAAATTTCTTACTCAATAAGTTATTTTACACTATCCATGAATTCTATCTATTCTACTGGATATGTTATTTTTTTAATACTAATATTCACCAATTACAAAGCTCAGGAATCGCTCAAGGTAGAAGGGTGCTGAATGTGGTGTGTGATATGATTGTAAAAATGATGGGATGATTATGAGAATAGGAAGGATAGATAGTGAGTTACCTTTGACTTAAAATGATTAAAAGTGTAGTTTTCAGGGAAATATCTAGGTTGGCGTTCTTTTCACAGATGAAACAGTTCTCAAGAAAAAACTGTCTGGATGGACTTCCTCCTTACAAATACAATACGGCTGTAATTCACCCCCTTAGATGTAGCATGGCTCTAAAGGTCTAAACATGTGGAACTAAAGAATGAGGCTTATATGAACATTTGTCATGTAAATAGTGATACAGTACAGTAAGAATAGGATTGAAACGTTGCCTGTAGTATAAAGGCAGTAGAATGAAGAACAGATTATCGTTTACAAGATAGACTAGACTATTTTGAACAAAGAAGGAAAGTGAAGATTCGGCGTCTCCAGTCCAGATATAACATCAATGTTACATCTGACTGATCTGACTTATGCAAAGATATGTTTTAAGTCTAATTCTGATTTTATAAAACATGACAGAAAGCGTTAGGTATTATTTTGGAGTTGTACAAAGAAGCGATCATTTTTTCCAGCATCTTTATAAGTGTAGCGTATATATGAGCTCCGTTTGAGGTCTGAAGCGAACCTGAACCTCAAAAGACGTTCAAATTATTAACTCGTTCTTTATCCGCATGCAAATTCTTTGCTCCCAGAACTGATAATTTAATTTTTTTTCCGTATTTTACTAGCTTGCTTGATTGATTGACTTGTTTTTTACGACTTATCAACACTTCGCAGGTTATTTAAAACCAGAAAATATTTTTAGATTGTAGGGATGTTTTAAAATTTTTCTTTAGATAATAATTGTTTAGTGATACAAGTTTTACTGATTAACCCATAGCTGGGCGGAGAAGAGGTGGATTCATACTTTAACGCAAAGGTATTTACGCATAGGTGAATATAACTGAAGTCAACGGGAATTGAAACTCGGCTCTTCAGTTAATAATTCCGAGTCATTATTCATTACACCAGCCACACATCCAAGATTACAGCACCTGGTATTCTCAAGTGGTCACCCTTGAAGTATAGACCGGGAACCGATATTGCAACGTGATGTGGCCGTAAGTCCATATTTTGCATTTTCGGTAATTCTATTGAATTTTTTTTCTATAAAAGCGACTTAAATATTAATGCATAAAAATGCATTTACTGCGATCTGTGAATAAAAGCACGTGAAGAAACATAATGGCTTAGATGGATAGATAGATAGATAGATAGAGAGAGAGAGAGAGAGAGAGGAGAAATCAATGTCATATGCTTCCCGGATATGATGTCACGCGGTGATGTAACTCGCTAGTCTCTACTTTACTCATAGCTCACACAGCACACTCAGTCCTATTACTTTTCTGACGCACCTCGTATATATCCTAAACATAATCATATATATATATATATATATATATATATATATATATATATATATATATATATATATATATATATATATATATATATATATATCCCTCTGTATTTTATATATATATATATATATATATATATGACACTTCTAACCTACGCTTAAAGAATCAATATAAGATACACAGAGGTAAATGTGATATAGGTAGCTTATAAATCGAACTTAAATTTGGGTTACTTTAAAACTAGAAAAGTTTAAATATAAAATCAATCTGGTTTTAATTTGATAGGAAACTTGTTTTCATAAATCTTTCAGTGTCATAAATTTAATGTTAAGTTTATTACGTATAGCATATATAGAATGTTATAAAAAAAGGGTACATTAATCTACCTTATGGATAAAGTAGTAGCGTATTTTCAATGGTATTGGTGTTGAGATCAGGTAAAAACATCAGGGCTTTTTATACTGATTTTTCAAAACGGGCAGAAAATTTTTGCTAGGAGGAAAACGCAATACAATCTTCGATTCTGGCCTTGGGTCGTGATAAGTTAATCTTGATAAATATCAAGAACAACAAACCATTTTTAAAAGAGATATTTTTCTGTAAATAACAATATGGATTTTTTTTTATTATTCACGTTTGGATATATTCAAATTCTCTCGCGTAAAATGAGTGCAGAGGGTGCAATAGTTAATAGTTCAGAAAGAGAAAAAGGCGTGTTGGTTTCAAATCCCTGCAGAGATCGTTGCTTTCTGTTTTGTACAAATACCCCTTGGAAATGTAGGAATCCGTCTTCACCAGATATGGATTAAATTGCAGCGCAGACTCGATCACTAGCCTTGGTTGGTAACCAGTCTAGGAAAAATACAGCTTTGAATTCAAACCGTTGTGCATAGGACTAGCGATTATTTGCTCCGGAAATCGGATTAGCAACACCTAGTGTGGTGAGGCTGTGGCCCTATTCTCGACATGGAAGTTTAAGGAAGCCAGTAAGAGAGAGTGTAACTTCAGAAAACGCATGAAGCAGTGTTTAGATGAAGATGTTGATTTTCATGTCTATCTATTTTTATGTACATAAAACACTAATTAACTGTTATCAGTCTTTCTAGTATTTATTGTAGTTTCCTTCCTACACTTTTGTTTAAGATATTGTGGAAAGGCATCAACTTGATTATATTATTTTCTCTTCTGGTTACATGTGTTATCCATTTTTTTGTTGTTGTTGTTACTCCTGGAAGTCTTCAAGTGATGTGGTTTCTGTTATTTGGTAAAGCTTTTTGCTTATAATTTTATAAACCAGACGACAGATTATCTTCTTTAAGACCTAAATATTCATTCGGTGAAATACATTTTTAATCATTGATATGAGAAAACAGTTGTATATAGCTGACGGTGCAGGTATTTCTGAACAAAATGGACGTCATATATGTAGTGTGTATCTTAAAGAACTGACATATTTCTGAGTGTTTCTATGGAAATTTCCGATCATTTTGTATCATAAGTTTAACGTTTCCTTCATTTTGTACTGGCATTGCCAGTTGCTCAAAGCGATTTTTTGATACAGGGAGATATATATTTATGTGGTAGGTTGTAGGAGAGATATGACTTTTTTTCGAACTGACGAAAGTGTAGTGATAGTATTATGTTATATGCGACACGCGGTTCGCTGTGGATTATGAAGCCATGCGGAGTGGAAAAGAAACACGTCTTGTCCCTATGGCAACGTGAAGAGAAAATAAAAAAAGGTAAATCAAATTTCGCTTTTCTACGCATGTCCTTCTGGCCAAACAGGGGGTGTGCCAGCTTCATACAGGCCCCTCCCCTTTGGATTGGTGGCGATTCTAATCATCAACAGGTCAGTACACAATGTACGTTCTGAAATGTCGTGAAAAGGCCATAAAAATAAGGGACATGTCTTGATCAATGTGAAAAAAATTGAAAGCCCAGCGTTTATCCATAGTGATTGATTGATAGCAATTTTCATGTGCTATCTCTCAATCTCTCAGGATGTAGGCGATCATGGCTCTCCACAACTTCTTATCTTTTGTAGATCTTAATAAATTTTATCGTTTTGCAGTTTCTTCTAAACCCTGTTCCGCCATTCATTTACTCAATGCTCACTATGTATTGCTTACTTCAGGAGCTCTTGACGAGTCAACGGCCAGCTAACAAGAGGTGTTGTCTCAATAAATCGCCGTGGAGGAGGCAGCGAAAAACCTCTCCACTATCAATTCCAAGACATATCATGGTGATTAACCTTAGCTTCTTAAAAGTGATTACAAGCTAATGCAAATACAGAATGCGATGAATAAATTGTCGTCTAAAAATGAAAATCGCACTAACATCTCATTTTAACAGATATATTTACCAAAATTATACGAAAATATCTTGAAATACTACAGAGTAAATTTATTCAATAAAATCGCGATTGACTTCACAGATGGACTCCAGACGACTTTGGAATCTCCTGTAACACTTCTGGACGGTCTCCTTGGTTAAGTTGGTGAATGCTGCCACAATTCTTGTATTCAGTTCATCTTTGGTGTTACAAGGAGTTTTTGGGTCTCTCTCTGTGCCCACACATAATAATCAAAGGGGTTGCAGTCTGGAATTTAGGTGGACAGGTGTAAGGAGTGATGTGGTCGCAGAAATTGTCTGACAGGCATGACTGGGTTCTCCTGCTTGTGTGGCATGGTGCAAGTCCTGTTGCCAGACTTAGGGTCTTTCAGCAGCCCCCCTCTTGACCCAGGACAGCACTAACTCCTCAGGGAATTTGATGTAGGCCTCCGTGTTGAGTCGGAGGCCCTGTGGGACGATGAAATGGAGGCATAACTTCGCCATCACTAGAAATCACTCTAAAAACCATGATGTTGACTGGATATATCATCCATTTTTTTCTCTGCACCTTCCTCAGATTGGCATCCAAATAGCCTGAAATGTTCGTATTGGTGCTTTCTGCTCGAATGCTAAGCAGTACAGCATGCTGTTTCCAAATTTCGGGCGGAGTGAATTGTGTCATGGTGCTCTTTTTCTTACAGACGGTGCCCAACTGACCCTATATACTGTGCAATCGACAAAATCAAAAATAAATAAACGCGCATGCGCGAAGTTAAAAATATAACATATCGACAATTAATCCTTCGCACTCTGTATACTTATATCTTCTTGGGGGATTTACTCAGTGATTCATATTAATAATGTTGAGTTTGCGGTTTTATATTCTTATATATCTTCTTTTTATATGCTCTGTTCTTCCATGACACGGGAGATTATGGTCGTCCATAACTTCTTAACCTTCGGAGAGCTAAGTGATATTTGTCTCCTTACTAGCCCTCCCAGTCTCTATTCTACTATCGACTTACAAAAACTCCTTAAATATGTCACTGTTTGTTCTCCTGTACCCCTCTCGCATTCAGTATATTCCGGTGAGTGCTAAATTCTCCAAACCGTCTTAATTTATTTTGTGTCCTAGAAATTCCTGTCGTCCCTTTCTGATTCTAAGTAAAAGTGTTCTTTTTGTTTATTCCGTAAAACTTGCTCTTTGCTCACATGTTCAGCCCATGTTATTCTCAAAATCCTTTTGTAGAACCACATCTCGGTTGCTTCAGATTTCTTTTTCATCTGTGAGGAAACTTCACAGAATTCACTGTCATATAGGTGGATTGAGATTTACATACTAATATATAAATATATATAAACTTTAACAAAGATTATGTATTCGTTTATCTTAATAGGGACCTGTTAAATTAGCTTCATGAAATCCAATGTTGGATCATCTTTGTGTAGCCTTTCCAGGCATTTACCATTTCCAGCACTTGTGCTCAGTCGTCTATCAACTGAAAAATGAATTGATCAAACTTTTGGAATTGATATGGTTCATTTATTGTGTGCGTTCACTGTACCACTAAATAGCGATTTTTAAAAATTATTTCAATCCAATCAAGGCAATAAAGCCACTAAGATACAAGGGGTTATTGAGTGTGAGAGACTATGAGAAACACAACACTATTAAGGAGAGAAAATAATAAAATAACAAGAATTAAGAAGACAAGATTAACACTGCAATTAAATTTTTGAAGAGTTGACCGGGAAGCAAGAAGCTGGAAGAAAGTTCCACAGGCGATAAGTGCGAGAGAAGAAAATGTTAGTATAGTACTTACGGTTACATCTAGCCATTTCAACTATTAAATGATAAAACTTTGGCGCCAATTTAGTACAGCGCTTAAATTCATGAAATATAGGTACCATACCGGATAGTTCATCAGAAAAAAATAGGCTTGAAAGTATTTATTTAAAAGGCGCAAGGAAAACTACGTCATGGTGGTAGGAAAGCTGAGATGCCAAGTCAGGACAAATAAAATTGCAGGTTCTTCTTTAGAGTTTATCAAGTTTCACTAAATATCTATTTTATGACGTCAATGTAAGCAAGATTATTTTATTACTAACAGTCGGATTCATCCTCAATGTAAACTACTTAGGACAATTTAAATAAAAAAAGTAACAAAAAGTAAACAAACAAAAAAAGACAGTATAAAAGACAAAGTTTTGATAAAATCTTTATACAGGATTTTTTATTTTTATATTTTCATTGTATCATTTTTGTCATTCAATAAAAAAACGGTGATCAAAGGAAGACATGCTTTCTTTTCGTGTGTATATATATATATATATATATATATATATATATATATATATATATATATATATATATATATATATAAATTCAAACAGAATAGTAACATTTTTACACTCTCTCCTTTTGGAGTTGGCGCTTTATTTTGTTGTTTATTTTGTGATAAGTTTATTCCCACAAAAATGTCGTCTGCTACGAATCAAGAATTGGAAGAAGCGGACAATTCGCTCCAGACATATTTACAGATGGAAAAAAAATAAAAGAAACAAAAAAATTAAAAAAAAATGAACGAATAAATAAAGGCTTAAATAAATAAGTCGATAAATTACGTAAAATAAATATAATATTTTCAAATTCATTTGTATTAGCACAGCTGCCTGATTCACAGGTTCATTTTTTTAAAATAAAGATTCGTATCATTTCATGAATGATTCTCAATCTCTTGTTAGCGAACGCTATATTGCTGTTGTAATTGAAACGATGAGAAGGAATTAAAAGATAAGATTTTCACAGCAACATGTCCGTAATATTAGGTCGAGTTTGTTAACCAACTTTAAAATGGTGCCTATCAGTTTGGTAATTAGATGCTCATATAAAAACTGCAACACTGGAAGTCCCAACAGTTACTTGAAAATAAGCAAATATTTATTGGGTCTGTGCTGAACTTCAAACTAACACAAATTACTGATACGTCATGAAATTGCTTTCCGTAGAGACCCGTTTTTATGAGCTTACTTGATTACAAAGCGCGCTATATTTAGATTCGCGCTGAATATCCGGAGTTGAGCAAGGATATCTTCGGTCAAATACTGATTGACAGACAACAATAGTGACTAGTTAAAAAAAAAACAATCAATTTACTTCTGTTTTTTCATACTGTCAGATAATGTCTTTTGCACATACATTTATCCTATGCTGAGACAATTACTGCGATCGGAAATCGAGAGGCAGCTGTAAGAAATGATGAGATCGGATAATAAATATAAAACTGAGAATAAAAGTTACTCTTTTAAAATGTTACTCTCGATATATTAAAAAAAAATTGAAATGAAATGGGCTGAAAATATTGTACATAAATATTTTTTCAGAAAAAAGAAATAAATAGTAAGTAATGAATACTTGTGTAGATTAAGTTGGATATGGGATCATATAAGAAAAAAAAAACGGATTAGTGTTTTCCATTTTATCTTTGCGCTGACAACTACTGATAGAATTCGCTGTTTGCAGGCCGGAAAGGCTGTTAGTTTTGGAATAAACCGAGAAAAGAAATTATGATTCTTCAAAGATTTAAAAAAAAAAACTGGTTTTTGAAAGCATTTGTTTATGAGTTGTTGATTTGAAATGGAATGGTGTTATTCAAATATTTCTGGAATGTCGAATTTCAAATGTCAGATATGACGCATGTCAGTCTTTCTAAAATTCTAAATGATTTAGTGTAATCTCATATATACCGGTATATATATATATATATATATATATATATATATATATATATATATATATATATATATATATATATATATATATATATATATATATATATATATATATATATATATATATATATATATATATATATATATATATATATATATATATATATATATATAAATAAAAACAAAACTGGAAACTTAACGCGTTTTGTCCACTTTCCTTTTCTCTTTATTCATATTGTCCTTTTATAAATATATTTTAGTTACATCTGAATTCTTTACACACACAAATATATATTTGCGTGCGTGTGTGTGTAATTTGGGAACTTATGGTAAATCGATAGTTAGCAGGTTAGTCTCACTTGCCACGCTAGTTTATATATATCCCTGTGTAAAACTGACCTAAGATTATTAATATTCAACAGATTACACAAAATTTTAGGATTAAGTTTGTGCGTGTATATTGATACATATACGCTTATATATGGAATAACGTTTATATATAAGTGATGAGTGATTGTACACTCGTCAGGGCCCGGATAAGCTTATTAGAGTCCTGACGAGCGAGAAATCTCGAAACTTCGATAAACATTGTGAACTTAAATGCTGATACAATAATTATTGTTCTAAATTGCTATCGAGCACATTGAAAGCAGAAATTGAATTATATCCTTTTATACATATCAACAGATTGCGATACTATTAATATTGTATTGAAATGTTTTTTTATGTTGATCATTAGATTACGTCGAATTTTAGTTTGCGGATTACTTGAAAGAATAAATAAGATTTCTGTGAGTATGTGTGTTTCTTTCGGTGCGTGTGTGTGCATGTACAAGTAAAAGAGAACGAATGAAACTGACTGCATAACTTCAGCAAATTTAAAGTTTGCTTTATGATAATTACTTCTCAGCGGTTCGATCTTCCGATAATTTCCTCGTGAGAATTAAAAAAAAAAGAATTTTAAACATTTATTGAGTTCTGGTTGAAGGATTTGTGAATTTTATTCCAACGCGAAAAACGGGATTATCTTTCGAGGATCTGTTTAACTCTACAAGTATTGCGCTGACTTTCAAATATTTAGTTCCGTTTGCCAAAGTGGGAATGCATTAACACTATTTTCCTTTCTCTGATAAATTCGGGTAAATCTAGATATAATGTCTATAGCAGATGTGTTTTTCAATGAAGAGATTATTCTGGTTTTGCTTTTACTTGCGATCATTGTAACCGTTTAGTAAAAGTTCTGTTTTTAGAATTGTTATAAAAGATTCAAATATTTCTTTTATAATAGAAGACAGATTGTAATGGGTTAGAGTTCGCTTCTAGCTTCATTTCAATTAATTCATTTTTGAACAAGAAACTACAATGTTTTGTCATTTTTTTTGTGTGTGTGAAAGAACAAAATAATGAGATAGGATGATAATGGTTTCCTTCAAGAAGAAACAACATGTAATAGTTGCACAGGTCATGACATACCCTCTCGATATCCACTTCTGATTCCAGTATCAGACGGCTGGTGGAAGATCAATTGTGGCGAATGCCCAGGCCAAAGAATGGTTTGAATTCAGAATTTTCCTTCACTTAGACTGGCTACAACCTAAAGCAAGACAGTCCAGTCTGTCCTGTTATCTAACTTATAACTAGAAGATGGATCGGTGCCTTTACGAAGGCCATTAGTGCTACCCTAGTGCAACGGATCTGTTTAGAATTTGAACCCAGCTCACCGATTCTACCTACCGCGCTGATAACCGTTCCACTGGCCACACACACACACACACACACACACATACACACACACAAAACACACACACACACACAAAACACACACACACGCAAAACACTTACACACATTTAATGATATAAATGATATCGACTTTAGCAATGATCAAGTTTCTCTAAAATTTCGGCTTTGCTCAAGTGTTGATTCCCCAAGCCAAGATTAACACATTACAGTCAGTCTTATATTGTAAAAGAAATATGATTCTTTTATAACAATTCGAAAAATCTGAACCACAATCAAAAAGACACAGCTGACATTTCTAGGGCACATAATGAAGAAAGAGGGCTAGGAAAATTTGACACTCACAGGACATATTGAAGGCAAGAGAGACAAAGAAAAGCAGCGCACGACCTACCTAACGAGTTTGGGTAAATAATTGGCAGAACAGCGATTAGGAATGATAGCAAAAAGACAAACTTTACCAAAGGGCTACAAAAGGCAGGAAATTGTGGAGGGCCATGATGGTCAATGTCCTGAAAGGACACGCCATACAGAAGAAGGTCAAGAAATAAAAATGTATCATACAATCAAACTATATATTTAACAGGAAAAAATGTTACGTTTATTTTTCTTAGAGTTTTGCAATTTAAGCATTTAATGTCCTTCACAAAGATCAATGATCGAACACTTTATATATACAATATATGGACTTTCAACAAGAGAAGCTGTTTGAAGATTTTGTTTTAAAGAATTAAAATTTACTTTATATTTGTGATTAACAAATTTTATCGATTTCGCAATGAGGATGAATTCAAGTACGACATTTTGGTCTTTCTTCTTGCAAGTATTGATGTTTTGTTCCGCTTATTTTTTTATTTATTGTTATGTTCTTCGTTTTATATACAGAAATAATAATTCATTATTTCCTTAGTGGATATCTTGACTAAGATGAAATATCGCGTTGAAAAACAAAAAAAGAAGAGAAAGAAAAATTGTAACGCAAGTTTTACACCGGTTAGTGTACTAGTTGCACATGACATTGGATGTGAGTATGAACCTCACCGAGTGCTCTATAAATGCGAGATCGTTCAAAAATTGTCAGCGTTCGACGTAGAATATTTTAATTGATATATGCCAAATAATTGATTTACAGTCATTACATTCATAAACGTTTTTTTTTGTAGTGTTTTTTTTCTGTGTGATAAGTTTTTTTTTTCATAAAAATATTAAATCTTTTATTGGAGTGGAAGAAAAAGAATTTAAAGAATTTTTACTGTATGTATATTTCTTGCAGTTGTTATATCATTTTCGTGTCGCAGATTTTACAAGTACAATACTAAAATTAACTAACGTTGGAAACGAAGCGAACCAAGATAGTGCAAACTCAGACCGAACCAGAACCTGCTGGTTAAAAAAAAAATGAATTAGTTTAGTAAATGTTGTTCTTGTTCTTCTTTTGTTGTCTGTTTAGTACAATCCCTTACCACGTCATTAGCCGAGACCAAAGATAAGGGAATAGCAAATATAAGCGTTCTGATGTTAAGTGATACTTAACATGTACAGTGTTCCTGGACGTTGATAATACACTCCTGAATAGATGAGCTGTTTCACAGAGGGACAGTTTTCCGAATTTTAAATTATAAACCAAGGCTACCAGGGATTTTATTAATGTTCCTCTTTCCACCTTTTATTATTATTATTATTATTATTATTATTATTATTATTATTATTATTATTATTATTATTATTACTACTACCGACTGAGAGAGCAGCACGCTAACAAAGTGACTATCATGAAGCATAACGTTCTAGGTGGAGTCCTGTTAAAAAACACTGGGTACTTCCTTCCAGTAAGACGGTCTTTGATTGAGGGCTTTCCCAAGTATCTAGATATGACTCCCAAGTCGCCTTGGTTGCCTCATCTTTCAAACATAAAAATGCAACAACCCTCTCAACACCCGGCCAATATGCTTTCCTGCTAAACCCAGCTAAGAACAATGATACACAGTAGATCAGCATATATTATTATTATTATTATTATTATTAATAATAATAACAATGGAGGCATGCTGCATTGCGGTTCTGATTGGAATCGGAGAACCAAATTTGAATTCCAGTCGAGTTCATTACATTCACTTATGTGCTAATACTCTTGTGAAAGGTATGAATCCAGCGTTTCTCCTCCCAGCTATGTGTAAATAGCGGGACAGACTGGGTTCTATAGCCTTGGATGGCAACCGGTCTAGGGGAAGGAAAAAAACTATGAATTCAAAAAGCTCCATCTATGGAGCAGTCTGTGCTCTGTTGCCATGGTTGGCAACTACACTAGGAGAATAACAAATCTGAAATCAAATCCGGAGTCGGAGTCCCTAAGACGGTCCAATGTTCAATTTCGTTCTGGCAACTCCTACGTTGACGCGGGTGCAAAACTGTATTGACCTTTTGTCTTTCCCTTGGAGAAGAGAAATGTGCTGCATGGGTAATTGCCGATCTCTCGTACAAACCCTGCTCATGACTGCGCCCTGGTGGGGGGGGCATAATTGTTCGGGCGCAGGTCCATGGTCCCCCAAAACCGACGGATGCCATGCCATATTATTAACAAACCTGTTGTTTATCTCATGGTTATTGAATGATAGGCTCTTTCTTAATAGATCACTATTGCTGGATTATTTTTATTATTATTTCATTTGACAGTAGTATCCCTGTTTTATGTCAAGTCACTCTACGAGTGGTACCATATAACCCAATGTCATCTGCCGCCACATGGTCGGTTCATCAGCGAATTAACAAGTTCCCTCACCAGGCTTTTTATAGTGAGGAGTGTAGCTAGACACCGAGCAGGATTAATAATCAAGACCCTGGCTATGTATGCAGTTGGGCGGAAGTCTTCCTAGACTGAAGTCAACGGCCTGGGCGAAGGGTTCTCTTGATACAACCAACGGCCATGTTACAGTGATCAAGGCGAACCTTCAATTGGGCGTGGTCTGACCTGGGGAGGGAGGCTCTCCCGCTGAATGTACTTTGCCCAAGGCAACGCTATGCATAAATGAATACCTCTCCAGCTTTCAATCCAGGTGGGGAACTGGTCATGCTCACCCGGTCATGGGACTGATAATGATGATGATGACGTGGTCACCATTATAATTGCCAACATCAGTTCTGTTGCTATTAAATGCAACACAAATACAGTCTTATTTATTCGTTATTAATAAAATCTGCCACAAGGTCATAGAATTTTAGAAGCGGTCGGCTGGGTGTTAGTTCACAACTGCCCACTTGATAGAATAATATTCGAACATCTATGCTATGAGCAATTGCCTTTAAACTCTATATCGTAATTTATTATTATTATTATTGTTGTTATTATTATTATTGGTCTTGTTGTTGTTGCTGTTGTTCTTTTTCACGTGTAATAGTTTCATAGCTGCTCTACTCGGACGGTTTCTCTTGAAGATCTATTATTCAACAGTAATTCTGCGGCAATGTTGTATTTATTCTACATAGCTTTAAAAAAAAAATAACAAACGACTTAAAAGAAAAAAAAATCAAAAAGCGTTAAGAAAACGAAATGAACTATTCAAGTTCAGTAACCATCAGATCATATATATATTTATAAATAATCATGTGTTTCATAATACAAACATCATATATACACATGTACATATTCTCATCTATATATATATATATATATATATATATATATATATATATATATATATATATATATATGTGTAAGTCTTTTGTTAACTGTTTTTTTTTATTGTTCCGTTTTCTCCCGTAAAACCCGCTCTGAACCATTATCGTGCCAATCAAAAAATGGGACTAGGAGAGGCAAAGTGTACGAGGGGCACCACAAATTAGAAAATATTTTTTTTTTTTTTGTTCATTAGGAGACATTGATTTCTTCATCTTCACTATCGCTTTCAGAAATGTTAATGTCCATGTTATGTTCCTCCGGGTATGGAGATGGCGGTCCGTGCACGGACGGGCTCACACCCCGCGAAATAGAGTCCATTTCTTTTGTGTTATCGTTCTTGGGTGAACTCTCCAGGTCATCCGATTCATCTCCTTTGCCAACATCACTGAGATCAGGGTTGGGATTATTTTTGTTTGGTAATGTCGATTCTCGTGTTCCACCGGATGACAAAAGTTCCCGTTCCTTGGAGTTTCTCCACTTCATTCTTCTATTTTGAAACCAGATTTTTACCTAAAAAAAGTATTTAAAAGATTATAATAAAGAAACAAGGATAAACAGCGAAGGTTAAGCAACACTTAGTTTGGCACAAGGCGACAAGTGGGAATCAAAAGGAAAATACAATGTTATCAAAATACTAGATGTTTCAACACGGATAAACAAGACAGTATAAAAATCAATCGTAATATTTTTTTAATCAATTCAATCCCACTAAGATGCCAGGGGTTACTGGGAGTGAAAGAGAATGAAAAAAAACTTTCGAAGAAATCGGAAACCGAATCCTAAACAGGAAACAAGGGATAAACCTTTACTTTTGCTTAAAAGACCCGGGGAAGTCTGATTCGGACTCCTGTTGAGGAAAGAAAATAGTAAATAAAATTTCAGAGTTTATGCAGAGACGTTAGACGTATAGAGTCAAAGTAGACTTTAGAAGGAACCGGAAACCCAATCCTAAACAAGGAACAAGGGA
>CAHIKZ030004034.1:3905000-3927500 GCA_903632075.3 Acanthosepion pharaonis | reverse complement strand
CGGCTTAGATGTGGCACAAGGCCGAAAGTATGGGGCACCCAGTGAGGATCGAACTCACTACTCAGTCGTAATTGATCTAGCAAGACAAGCTTTCTAACTGTTACACCAGGTGTCCAGCTTTCCTTTTCTCCTACAGTGTAACCCGGATATAAGAGACCCGGATATAAGAGAAACCCGGATATAAGAGAGATTTTATCTGGTCCTAAATTTGAGCCTGTGTTAATGTATATAAATTAGACCAAACCCGGTTATAAGAGAAACCCGGATATAAGAGACTTCTTCTCCGGTCCCGACAACTCCCTTATATCCGGGTTACACTGTAATTTCCTAAGCTTTCGCAGAACTTACATAGTTGAAAATGGTGTGGGTATAATGTTTGAAAACCGATGAAATAGCTAGCCTCTAAATATATTTAAGTGGAAAAGACTAGTACGGGTGTCTCCCTGCTTGATATAGATTAATAATTCCCATATCTACCACGAGTGGCTATTGTCCCTTGTACAGAATGTACATTGTAAAAAAAAAAAAAAAAAAAAAATAAAAAAGTAGCAGAAACATATGCAAGAAAAAAATGTCGGTTTAAAAATCCAAATATTACTTAAAATTTATTTTATATTTCGGGCATGAGCATAAAGCTAGCAGATATATGTCGATTTTCAAAGCGTACTTTAGATGTGGCACAAGGCCAAAAGTGGGGAGCACCCAGTGTGGATCGAACTCACTACTCCGTCGTAATTAATCTAGCGAGACAAGTTTGCTAACCATTACACGACGCCGAAGTGTCCAATGATTTTCTAAGCGTAGCTTAGATGTAGCATAAGGCGGGTGGGGGAACAGCCAGTGAGGATCGAACTCACTATTCAGTCGCAATTGATCTAACTTGCTAACCACGCCGAGGTGCCCTAAAGCGAGAAGATATATGCTTCTAAAAGTTCCTATCAAGGGATGTATTTCTTTAAAAGAGTAAATAAACCTTTGCTTTGCTATGAGATCTCTCGTGGCTGAGTGACTAAAGGTGGGCTTTCAAAGGATAAAGAGAATTCAGGTATGATTCTTGTCAAAAGGTAGAGTTTCTTAAATAATACTTTCTAATACACAGGCCATTAGATGCCAATTTCAATGTTTAAAAATAAGGTTGTCTATTCAAATACGTATACCCACTAAATATAACATTTATAGAAATAATAAATAATGTGTGGGTTCTTTGCGTGTGTGATTGTATGTAGGGCACAAAACAGACAAGATAATTTCCTATGTTAGTAAACACATTTAAAAAGGACAATCTTGATCACTGTGTAAAACTTCACAAGTGGAGAAGGATTGCCCCCTCTAAAAATCAGGATTCGAAATTTTGGTTTTTATTTGGGTTCGAAAACTGAACACTGGTGCTAGTGAAAGATACAAAAATGCCAGGTCAGTTTAATCCCGGCACATTGTCATTGATATGGGACACTCGTGAGGACCGTTCTCAAGAGTAGCGTGTTAAAAATCGTACCCTGGTTAGTGTTTATGCATCATCTTATTTATTCATCTCAACCTTGACTTCCTTCCTTCCTTCCTTTCTTCCTTCCTTGTCTAGCCTCTTCATTTTATCATCAGTCAACTCTGCCATTTATTCCTCTAACGCGAATTTTCTTTCTGTTTCTCTCGCCCTTCTGTATAATGACCCCCTTCCACACCTCCACAACGTTATAAATTCTGCTTAATCCCATCTTCCTCGACCCTGTAGCAAGCTGGCGTACCTAGTATGCCTGCTGGCACGTGGCCGTTCAAAGCAGTGGCCCACGGCTGATGAATGGTACTCCAATTTGGGTATGCAACCGCCTTCCCGGACCCATTGCCTGTAACGACAAAGGCAGCAGTGACAATCTTCTCACAACCACTAAATACTCCTTTTTTTTTTCAAATATTTTTTTTTATATAACAGTGGTTTGCGCGTACCGATCGAGCAAATAACATTCGTTCCGTTAAAGATATTCCCAAAATTTAGTAGTTTTACGCCAGTTTTATTCTTATTTGCAGCTTTTGTAGTAATTGTATTTACTGTCTTATCAACATTACGACTGGCAAGATTATAGCATTATAGCTAAGATATGAATGTGTCATGGCTACATCATGTTTGCGTTTTACTGGTGTTCATTTACAGTTTTACGACCGCTGTTTTTCATTGACAAGACAGCAATCATTCGGGTTCGCGTCAAAGCCTAACTCGTTAGACAGGGATGAAAAAAAATACATTAACACCACCCGGGAAAGGTTGTAAAATGTAACCCTCTTTACTTCTCAATAAAATCATTTCGAGGGAGCGGTAAGAAAGAGTGTTACTGCCAAAAAGAATGAAATTTCTCACTCCGTTTATTTGATTCATATGAATGTAAGTATGTCGTAAAATTCGCTTTTTAAAAAAAATCATTTCACCCACCAAACAAGGCGATAAAAGCGACTGAGATACGAAGGGTTACTGAGAGTGAAGGAAACAGGAAAGACGATAAAATAACAGGATTCAAAGAGACAAAAGATGACGATTGACATGGCGTTTAAATTTTTCGTAGTTGACAGGAAAGCAGGAAGCTGGAAGAGAGTTCCACAAGAGAGAGGGAACTATCATAGAACTCACGTGTTACAACTAGCAATTTCAACAGTGAAATTATGAAACCTAACTACCAATCTAGTGCTGCGCTTTAATTCCTGAAGTCGAGGAACCAATGAGGAGAGTTCCTCAGAGCAGTTGCCGTGAAAATATTTATAGAAAAACTCAATGAAGCTACATAGGGTAGGAAAGTAACCGAAGCTGAGATGCAAAGTCAAGACTGATAACATTGCAGATTCTTTTGGGGATTTTGTCAAGAATCTCTAGATATATAGCAGAAGTACCAGACCATATGTGGCAGCAATATTCGATGCATGGACGAATGTCAGACTTATAGATGTGCAATATAGATTTTGGCGAGAAAAAATTATCTCGCACGACATATTGAACCGATTTTCCTAGCAGCAGACTTAATAAATGATTCAATATAATCGTTCCAATTCATGTCAGTGGAAAGCGTTAGCCTAATAAGGCACAGTGAGTTACTCTCTTGGAGGTTAGCATCAGCCATGCTGATGGAAGTCAGAAAAAAGTTTCTCTATCGTGATTAAATGAGAGCAGCTTCATAATGGAGGCGTTCAAATTAACAAGCCATTTCTTGCCCCTGTTAATAACAGATTGCCCGTTTCTTAAATTAGAAATTATTATTATTCGAAGGTTGATCAATTATTCTATGTGAATAATGGAAACGCGTTGGATTAAGTGCATTGACAAGGAAAGGGACTGAATTGAAAAATATATATTTTTTTTGTAAAATGAATATATTTTTTCGTCAATAGGCTAGGAATATACATACAAAGGTATACACACATACATATATACATTATGTCTGGTCAGCCATTTTCGAACACACGTCTGCTTGGGCGGATAACCAATCCCTGTTGCAGATGCCTGCTCAGGTATATTTGTATTTGTTTAATACCCCACAGATCCCACCTGTGGTTTATACTGCAACTATACTGAGCAGACCATAGTTACAGTTTATGGGAGAGAGCGTGTTATCTAGCGGGACCAACAGTCTGAACAAGGATAGTGCACTCAAACCCTCAGTCACGATGACTTTTGACATTGTGCAAGCACACACGTCGACGCTTTCCGAACACTATTCAGTATCACTCACAGTTCGTGAGTCAATCCGGGGTATGTTTTCCAATGGTGTCGCATACTGTGGTCACCGCTCCAGGACGATAACATCAAAAAGTCACCTCATTGACAAATCGACCATAGTGTGATTCGAAACCGGCTCTTAAGTTTGGAAAGCTAATGCATACATACATATGGTTTTATATTGGTTATGTATTAAAAGTACAAAGGGCGGGTTGGAAACTAACAGACACGCTAACATATTCATTCATGGATAATATTAATAGAAATCAGAGATTCTCTAAGACTTCGTAATTCAAATATAATCTTTCCTGCTCTTGTCAGGACACAGACAAACAGACAGACACACGGTATATGAATAAATAACTAGATGAACAGATAAAGGAAAAGATTGAATTCACTCTCAGTATTTACTCATGTAGATGTTCTTTAATTGTTTTGTATTTAAAGAGAGATCGACAAAGACTCGATACTTAAATATTTTTATAGCAACACACAATAGGTATTGCATGGAATTAAAAATACAAATTAAATTTTTTCTAAGTTTTGTGAGTTATTTATTTTGTTCTTTTTATTTTCATATATAAACTTTTGAATCAGAATAGAAATACTTTATAGGAAAGAATTCGTTTTCCCATTGCAGTCTTATTAAATTAAAATTTAATAAAAGCGGCAGTTAAATTTAATTTTTGTTGTTTTAAATGTTTTGAAAAATGATAAATACAAATGATTTAAAGAAAGATTTACAAAAGTTAAAATATAATTAAAAAACAAACAAACAAAACAGACCAAAAAAAAACCAAAACAAAACAAAACCAAAAACAACGCAAAACAGAAAAATACAAAAACAAAATAAAAATATATTTCAAAGCTAATTTGACTCGATTGTTTCAGAAGCAATGCCAGTGTATTGATATATCGCTTATTTGTTTTAACCATCAAATAAAAGTGAAAATGATGCTGGCCTTTTTTTTAAATAATAAAAGAAGATATTTAATTCAAATTATTTGTAAGCATGCTTCTAAATGGGCATTTCCTGGGAAAGTACAAATATAAGCAATTATGCATCTACGTTTACAAATATATGTGTTTAGGCGTTAGTGCGTTTGCGCTCGCACACACACACAAACACACACATATATATTCTGCGAATTTTAAAGACCTAATTTTGAAGCTGATTTTCAGGGAGTCGCATCATACACGAGATATAAAATTAGCGTATGTACTGACGGACCTAGCAATGCTGTTGATCAAACTATGTATCCATTTACTGTAGTCAAATCAGCTTCAAAATTAGGTCTTCAAAAGTCGCATGAAATATATATATATATATATATATATATATATATATATATATATATATATATATATATATAAATATTCTTCTATTTGATAGACAAACGTGTTTGATTGAAATTAATGTTTACCTGCTATAGAAAACGTGCTTTCCGACAGGAATCGAACCTGTATAAATTATCCCTATAAAAATACTTTATAGAATTTACCTCTAATTATGAAAATTCTAAAAGGTAGTATTTTGATTTCTAAAATACAACAATAATAATAATAATAATAATAATAATAATAATAATAATGGTAATAAAAAATAATTATTCCGTTTCTTCACTTGTCTCGCACTCATTTACGTATATTTTGTTTGTTTTCCTGGACTATTGACAAATTGACACTTTTTAATGCCTATTGTACCAGACACAATAAAATATTTGTATTCAACCTTGTTTTCACTTTACTTCGTGTCTTGGTTCTAAAATCTAGACAAGTCGAACCCGAATTACGTCTTATAACATCTTGCACGACATGGTGAACCGATTTTCGTAGCAGCAGACTTAATAATTGACTTATAATAATAATAATAGGCGATGGTTGATAAGCTAGGCATTTTTCTCTTTTAATGAGTTCAACATCCCCCAAGTACCCTACTGTTGTAGCTATATACCAAGCTAAGCTAAGTTTAGAAAATATATACATTCAAACAATACTGTAGTGCCACTTGACCAAAATGACCTTACTATTCAAAAGCACGTGCACACCAAAAATTAAAACAAATTTTATTGCTGACCGTTGTTTAATGTGAAGAGCATTCAAAATTTTTAATCGTGTTTTGCTGTTGGTTTAGCAGTGTATTTTTGCATTGTCGACCATAAACTAACGCTAATTATATTTGTGTTAAATGTTTATATACAGCCCTTTGCTGATAAATTGACATAAACACTCCACCGGCTGTCTTTTGACTTTTCCCTTCCTTCCTTGAAAATGACTAACAACAGTTGACAGTACTCAGAACATTGCACATAGTTTAGGCAAATTCCTTCACAAGTTTTCACCTGACATCAGAGGTCAGGGGGAAATGTTGAACAGAAACTTCTTGACCATTCTATTTAATAAAGCATGTTTAAACGAAAGCTTTCTGCCTATCTATTCTATGTTTACATTTGTATAGTATAAAATTAACGCATACGTACGTACGTATTGATAGTACTCAGTGAAGGTTGGTTATGGCGCCATCAGCTATACGCTTAATAACTAAACGAAATACATTCACCAATTCTGTCAATCACTGATGTGCATACTATATACCGCTAAGATATGTTCGTGGAGATGAGAACGAGAAATGAATCCAATACCTTTCCCATAGAGTCAAGGCAATACGCATATATTAAAGGAAAGGAAGTTGTGAAGAGCCACGATATAGCATTTAAAAGAGAAAATATAAGTACATTTATATACACATCTATATATATATATATATATATATATATATATATATATATATATATATATATATAAACTTCTTGCAGTTTATCTATAAATTCGACTAAAATACTGAACACCTTATCCAAAAAACTGGAAAAATATTAAACAGACTTTGTTGGTTCTTTTAAATCAAACTTGCTTGGATGAATACTTGCTGCCTAAATATACCTTATTCCTATATATATATATATATATATATATATATATATATATATATATATATATATATAGATATAGATAGATAGATAGATATGCGTGTATGTCTGTGTATGCTTTTAAATCTATGCATGGAGTACAGACCGGGGTTTGGGGTCGGAAATATGGAATCGATCCTATCAGACGAAAAGATGAGGCAATCGGAGTAAGCGGTAATGAAGTCGTTTTCGGTGCCTCCTTTTCCCGACACAGAAGACAAGAATAATGGCTACGGTTTATTCCAAGGGTCAGAAAGGCGTTGAAATGGCGGTTAGGGATGGAATATTTCTATAATCCTGTTTTTTTTTTGTCTTCCTTCCTGTTTCCGTTCTTGTGGCTGTCGCTGATCGTCTTCGGGAAATGGGAAGAGGAAAAGGAAGAGATGATATTTTGGAAAGGAATAAGACGTCGACGACAACAGCAGGAATGAAATAATACGAATGGAGTTGAAGACAATTGGCAACAAACAGTCACTGAAATGGATCGGTGTTAATGGTAGTGAGGGAAGAATTCGTGAAAGTTCTAATGTGTATTGTTTTGTTTGTTTTTGGTTGTTTATTTATTTGTCTATTGTAATTGTGACAAATTCAGACTTGCCTCATAATTTAAAAAGGGGGAATGGGGAAAAGCGAAAAGAAATAAAACGAGAAAGAAAGAAAAAAAAGGAAAAAAAAAGAAAAGGAAAAGCAAGACAAAAAAGGACGAAGAGATGATAGAATGACAGTGTAAAGGAAGAAAACAAAAGAAGGAAAACTTAAAAGAAGAAAGAAGTAGAAACAGATAGGTAAATAAATATAAATAAGATAAAAAAACGTTTGGAAGAAAATCAGGTTTTGAATGAGTAATGTAATTTTTAAGCAGAATAAAATGAAGAAAAAATGTCTTAAAAAAGAATAAGAATGAATGAAAACAAAATTAAAAAAAATAGAAAGAGAAAAGAGATAATGACTGAATTATTTCATTTTCCCAAAGACAATGACAACAAAAAGAGGGAAGAAACAAAAAAAAAAAAAAAAAGTGAAAAAGAAACAAATATTTTAAAGAAACAAGAATGCAGATCGCCTGGGAAACTGCTCATCTTTTTATCAGTCAAAAACTTCATATTTTTACAAGTAACACGAAAAAAAATGGCTAAAAAAGACTAGTTCTATTTTTCTATTTTTTAAAATTTGTTTCAATACTATTTACAAAAGTTTTATCACTCTCCTATATTATTGAAAACTTTACTAACAGCTACAGTAGATAGGGGATAGGAAACTGTTGAAGGCAAATGACACATAGACGAAGCTATTAATTTTCAGCTTTTGAAACGTACACTTTTGTCGTCTGGAAAAATCGTGGTGGCAGGAATTTTTTCAGCTCACAAAATAAGCCCGTTGGTTCAAGTTGGTTTTCTGCTGGAAAGTTCTCTATACGTTTAATAAACTGGTGCCAGATATTTACGTCGCAGAGAAAATTATTTTAAAATAATCAACGAGCGTGCCATACTCAATAAGCAATAGTCCGGGGAGGTGAATTGAAGGAAACAGCTTAATAGCCTGTTGCGTTCACTTTCGTACTAATAAGCTTGGGAAATACATGAAACTATGGGTTAAATAGCAGAGCAGACTGGTTTCTCTTAGTCTTGGATGGCAGCTAGTCTAGAAGAATGACTATCTTGAATTCCAAATCGTAAAGAAACGAACCGGAAACCACCTCCCTATTTTTCTCAAGTAATCATGGCAATAGCGAATAACCATGGTCGCCTATGTCCTGAAGGGACAGGCATTAAAACAACAACAATAATAATAATAATAATGATGATGATGATAATAATAATAATAATAATAATATAAATGTAAATTGAAATCAAGAATAGTACCAGTCATAGTAGGTGCGCTTGGAATGATAAAAAAGAAACACAGCAACAAATTGAAAAAAATCCCTGGAAATCCCAGCTTAAGAAAAATACAAAAAACTGTCTTGATAAGTACAGCCCACACAATAAGAAGAACTTTGTCCATGTATCGTTAGTGATGTTATGGGAATTTGAAAAACAAATCATGATATGTAGCCATAACAACACACCACTACCTGTCTTAGGTCTTCCGGCAGACCTGGTAGGTAGTGTGACCATATCAGAAATCGAAATATAATAATAATAATAATAATAATAATAATAATAATAATAATAATCGCGCTGGTATTGTATTTAGTATACAAGAATAACGGAAGTGAAGTTTTCAAGTTTATAAACGCCACTGTTATTGTCTTTCTTTATCGCATTAAAATGATATAAGCAAAAATCAAGAACAAAATAAACCCCAAAACATGAACAAAAAACTATGAACTTTTACCGCTTTAAGCAAATTTAGTGCAAACTAACTGACATTTACTTACTTTTCATAGAGAGTACAATTTACGTAAATGTTAGTTCGATAATCTAGGATCAGTTTATTTGATTTTGCAGTCATTATCACACCCTTTCACTCGGTACATCCTTCGGTCTGACTCAAAGATGACCAGAGAATACTGCGGTCGAAATGTTTTGATCATGACGACAAAAACGAAGAAAATTCGCATTAGAAAATCCTCACCGGTCTTAAGTCACCTACGTTTAGAATATTGCTATAAAACTATGATATTTCTTTTTTTCTTCTTCAGATTCTCAATAAAAGAAAAGAAAATTTGGTTCATTGACTTTGTTTATCGGCATATCAACATGTATGGGTTATCTAATGTCGAAATCTAAATATATTGAACGCACAAATATGCCTTCAACTACAAATAAAATGTATTCCTGGTCATTTTGTTTTTTTTATATAAAAATGTATTGCAAGTATTTTTTACTATAAAAGTGTACTTTAATGTTTTCATAATGTTTTGTTTTTGTTTGTGGGTTCGCCGTTTACTCATAGCTGGGATCCTAACAGGTGCTACCACCCCGTTTCAGGGTGAACTTGGGAACAAAAGCAATTAAGAAGTAGTTCGACGCTCCTCAAAACCACCAATCTTTTGATCAGAAACCTTGCTGCCGGATGTAGTTTATCGTCATACCCAGAACTGAAGAAAGGAAAAATCTAAAATCTTTATACCAGATTTACAATAAATAAAACTTGGTTTTTGTTCTATATTTATTTGAATTTTCATAATAAATTAATCAAAAAGTAAACACATTTTTTTAATTCCTCATTTGAGTAAAAGTATGCAAAATTTGATTGGGATAAGTGTTTTAATGTTTTATATAAAGCCTTTCTACGATTCGTTCATTCTCATAGTATTGGAACTAAATGCTAGTTTTTTTCTCTTGTTTATCAGGCGTATTAGATGATAATGAAGTATAAACACCTTAAGCTTTTCTTAAAAATCTATCTAAACTGTGTCACTTTTGGTTCATTCATCCATTTTTATTTCATTGCTTTTAGTTGCCTTCACCCACTTCACAGCTGCCTGGTCTCTCTACCCCCCTCTCTCTCTCTCGTAACACTTGAAAACCACTTCAATTACGTCTTTTTATGTAAGGCGTTATTAACAACCTAATAGTAGGCGTGTCTGTTGGTCAAAGAGAGGGAAAAAAGATGGCGAGAGAACATGCGTGTAAATCTGTGGTCAAAAGGAGCGTGAATTTAAGCAGTCGCCTGTGTACGTATGCGACTTTCAACGAATGCATATATATTCTTATCTGAATCCTGTTTTATGACTTATATGTCTGTGTGTGTGTGCATGTATGCGTGTGTGTGTAAGCGCATGCGCATTCATAATCAGACTGATGTTGGCAGTTTGATTATGTTCTACTTCAGCGAATCTCGAACTGTGGCTAATTATACAATCTTGAGTAAAAAATAAACAAATAAATGATTTTCGTTGGGTAATGTAGGCCTTTTATCTATAGCCTGGAATTTTTCGGCTTGTAATTGACATCTGATGAAAAAATAAGCAAAAATAAACTTGTACAAAATCGAAAATTATTATCAAAATCTTTGTATTATTCATAAGAAGGACAGAGAGAATTATGAGATAAAAAGATTATCTGTGAGCATTTAATGGATAAAAGTGATATGTACCCGAAATTGAGGTCAAAGGGCCCTGGACGTTCTACTCTTATTTTCTACCACAGACTTATGTATGTGAAATAGGATTTTTAATAATATACAACAAGAAAAACAAATACCGAACTCATATTCACGTGTCTATTAACTTAGAGCTTGCACAACCAAAACAAATCCACATATTGCCAATAAAAGAAAATATCAACCACTCTTCTTAGTTTTGTTGCTAACTCATTAGTGTTCCAACTTTTATTTGTTATGTCGATAAAGAATGCACACAATATAATCAATTAGTGAATTAAGATTAGTGTTTTTATGGCCACATAAATTTAGGGATATAATAAAAATATTTGAGCAACGCTGTTCTACATTGTCTTATTTGAAGACAAGAATACCAAAAAAAAACAAAACAACCCCCCCCCCAAACAAATGAAGTAATCTCTAAATATTGACCGTTAAAAATATCAGAAGTTGAAGGATCGCTGCACATATTAAACTAGAACTTATCTATCTATCTATCTATCTATCTATCTATCTATCTATCTATCTATCTATCTATCTATCTATCTATCTATCAGCAAAAAGGTAAGGATAGTTTGCGCAAGATATACTGAATCCGAAGTGAAAAATGGAAGTCTGATTAACAGCCATAAGAGAGGTCTTTGATAGATTGAAAGAGACACAGAAAATCATATCAGAGTGAGACTTACAGGAAAATGTAATAATAATAATATCTATCTATCTATCTATCTATCTATCTATCTATCTATCTATCTATCTATCTATCTATCTAAGCTGAGTTTAGTCTGAAGATAGAATATATATATATATATATATATATATATATATATATATATATGGAGACAGAGAGATAGGTATTAAATAGAGATAGATAATTAGATAATGAACATGCATATATAAATGGATATTACAGAGACAGACAGATAAATAGAAAAGTAGATAGAGTGATATATATATATATATAGAGATGGATAGATAGATAGATAGAGAGAGAGAGAGAGAGAGTGAGTGAGTGAGAGAGAGAGAGAGAGAGACAGTGATCTTTAACACTATCCGAAATCAGATTAAGAATTATAAATTAAATTAAAATTAAAGTATAACTTGAAAAATTTCCTCATATTCCCTTCTCTCTCTCTTTTTCTTTGTCTTTCTTCCACTTGGCTTTGTTTCTTTCTATCTGTCTCTGTCTACCTGTTTATCTCTTTCGCTCTCTTTATCCCTTTCTCATTATCTGTCTCTATTTCTTTCTATCTATGATTTTTTTTTCTTTTCACACATTCATAGTAGCCGTAAATCAATTGAAGAAAACTTACCAGAAAAAAACGGGTGTCTCACCATTCCTTGGAGATGGCTTTCATACAGGCTGGGGCCCCGGGGTGTGCACCCTGCGCAGGTGATACCCTGGGTACCCAACGTGCATGAAGATTTACTGCAGGCCACCGATGACAGGGAAGACAGTGAGGGGTGACAACTGCTGAAAGCACTCACAGAGGAATTTAATCCGGCTGGGGAACCTAAAAAATAAATAAATAATTTTGAATCAAACAGTAATTAAATGGTAAAAGTTGGTTGTTAAAGAATTAATCAATATAGAAATTAGTATAATCAATCAATCGATACTTTTTATATCTCCCTAAAATAATAATAATAATAATAATAATAATAATAATAATAATAATAATAATAATAATAATAATAGATTCTGCTTGTCCTTCTTTTAGTTAGCAAAACCGTTACGTCCTGTCACTGCCTCATGAATAATGTGCTATTCTGTTTTGATCGCGTGGAAAGACGGAAAAGTCATATGTTACTTGGTTTCAGTAAGAAAATGAATGAATCAAAGAAAGAATGGAAGAAAGAAGAGCTTAACGTCTGTTTCAGTGAAATGGAAAACGTTATGAATTTCAAATATTTTCATATGTACTCACTTCTTAAAATAAAGACCAGCATTCATATTTATTATCCTTATTGCAATATTTTATTAAAGTTGTTAAGCTCAAATATTTAACGATGCGGTATGGGAATCTCTAAGGATATTTTATTGTCGTAGAACTCACCATAGTCTCACTCAGTCATTAACTTAAGAATGAAGATTATTGAGAAAATTTAAATAGGAAAATCGTTAAATTTTCACGAGTCTTTCTAGTAATAATAATGATAAGCCAAGCGTAATTTTGTAGTCGGATTCGTGGCTTAGATAGAAGCATATTTAAAAAAAATAAAAATAATAATCGTACCGTAGTAAATGTTATATAAATCTTATATAAAATTAAACATTCTATTTGGGGAAGACAATTGTAATGAGGCTTTTGCGCCTTTTAAGATCGTTTTTTTTGTGTTGGTTTGCATAAAATATTGGAGGTTGGACATCATTTTAATGCTGCAGATAAAAACTGAAAAATTTTAGATATTTACCTTGCCATATCCGCGTGGGAACAACAGCACTGTGAATACCGTCTGGAAAATATAAAAAAAATATAATTTATTGACTATATAAAAGATGCGTTTTTATTGTTTTATTATATATATATATATATATATATATATATATATATATATATATATATATATATATATATATATATATATATATAAAACATTATTTTTAGTGGATACCCAGATTTCAGTAAGACGCTTTGTTGATTTATAGGTATCACTAAAAATAACATTTAAATGATAAAATCCTAATATTAAAATAATAAATAAAAATACATCACTTCTTTACATATATACATACATACATACATACATATATGCATACACACACACACACACACACACATATATATATATATATATATAAAGTGCATTAGGAAAAAACGTTACATTTCAACAATTTCTGATTATTAACTTATCGTTAGAAACAAATAATAACATTAATTTTTCCTGGTATCCCGACTAAGTGAATTTAAGCGTGCTACTAGATTGGCATCTAGATCCCACCCTTTTACAGTTGAAATAGTTAAATGCAACCGCAACTTCTACTACAACAGTTTCTTTTCTCGTACTTCCCGCCTGTGGAACTCCCTTCCGTTTACTTGCTTTCCTGATAAATACAATCTTCAAAAATTTAAAGACAGCATCAATCGGCATCTTCTTGAGTCCGGTTCAGTTTTTATCCTTTCCTCTGTCCCCTCCATACCTGGTCTTTTCTCTCACCTTCACTCTCTGTAACCCTCTGAGTGCCAATGGCATAACCGCCTTGCTTGGGTGAAATGATTAAAAAAACAACAAAAAACTCGAGGGATGTTCAAAGACCAGCATGTTAGAAATAAATATGTATGCACATGTGTATTATACATAAAATAAGAATAAACTATTGCAAGTTTCTTAAAAATTAAAGTTTGAAGGATAGAAGAAGAAGAAGAAGAAAAAGAAGAAGGAGGAGAAGAAGAAGGAGAAGAAAGAGAAGAAGAAAGAGAAGAAGAAGAAGAGGTTTAAGTGAATGAAATACAGATGTAGAAAGGAGTGTGATAGAAATATAAAAATAAATAACAAAAAGTAAACAATCCAAAAAACAAAACAACAACGACAGCAAACAAGACAAAAACAAAATAGCTAGCCATCCATACATGTGCAAAATCTAGTGTTTGACTTCCATTCATGTCCTCAGCAATAAAATTCAATATCATCAAAATATCAAAAATCTTATTATTAACGATAAAGGAAATATCATAGCTGAAATGTGAAAATCAATTATTTTACATGACAAATATTCGTTATTCAATATAATCTCCTTCCTTGTTAATGCACTTAATTCAGTGGTGAATATTGGTCAGTTATATCGAACATTTTCAGAACAAAATTCAGGTCATATATAAGTGTCAGTCTACAGACATTCTAATCATTTCTCGGAGATCTGGATTTAATTTCTATGGAATGGTTAATAATTGAACAATTCACGTGGATATAAATCTAAAGATTTTCACAAGATAAAATAATAAATAAATGAATAAAATAAAGACAATTATTGCTCTGAACTATTTTGAATTCTTTGAGCATTAAAAATAGACAAAATAAAAAAGGAAATTTTTACACTATTTATGTTCAACATGAATACATTGAGTAAAACTTTTTACAGTTATGTATACTCTGTAAATATATATTACGATAGATGTCTTGAAAAGTCCGCGGCCATATCTATTTATCCTAAAGTTTACCAAATGATTAAACATTAGAAGTTTTCTTTTTGAATGGCTTCTTGCTTAGTCCGAGAACTTTGCAACACTTCCTCGTTTAACGATCATATAAAAAAAAGAAAAAAAAAGAAAAGAAAGATTTTTAAAACTTTAACATTTACAACAGAAGCGGAAAATCTTAAAATGAATCTTGTAAAATTTAACTGAATAAATTTATAAATTTTATAATTCAGGTTTTCTTTGCTTAAATTTTTAATTTTGCTCTGTA
Source organism: Acanthosepion pharaonis (assembly GCA_903632075.3). Classification (NCBI taxonomy): domain Eukaryota; kingdom Metazoa; phylum Mollusca; class Cephalopoda; order Sepiida; family Sepiidae; genus Acanthosepion; species Acanthosepion pharaonis. The sequence goes on along the minus strand of CAHIKZ030004034.1, from coordinate 3,912,380 downwards.
TGTCTATCGCATTGTCCGAAAATAACGAAACAAATGCACATTAATGCGAAAAAATGTGTATATATATACTATGATACATACATACATATATCTATATATATGTGTGTGTGTGTGTGTGTATCATAGTATATCTATCTATCTATCTATCTATCTATCTATCTATCTATCTATCTATCTATCTATCTATATGTGTGTGTGTGTGTGTGTGTGCATGTGTAAAGAGAAAGGGAGAACGAAAATACATTTCTGTACTGTAGGTGTGTAATAAAAATAACTGCACGTTTACCGTTCTGGGCGCTTGAAGCAAACAGGTAAGATCTGTACAATTCATGTTCAGAGATGATGTAAGTGAATTGTTGAGTGTAAGGGGCCGTGAAGAGAACGGGGAACAAAGTTGGACGAGTCCCGTTGAGATGAAGGGCCGACATAGGGGGTAACGTCTTTTATAGAGAGAGATAGATAAAAAGAGAGATAGATAGATAGATAGATAGAGAGAGAGAGAGAGAGAGAGAGAGAGAGAGAGAGAGAGAGAAAAAGAAAGAGTTCGTGTGTGTGTGTGTGTTTGTGTGCGTGTGTGTGAGAGAGAGAAATAGAGAGAGAGAAATGATCAGTTTTCTTAATTCGGTTACTTATGGACAAGTCGATAGGCGAGTGAATACTGACAGGCGGGAAGATAAGCGAAATACAGCATTAAGTAAATTCAATATTTTTATCCACATCTGATTGAAGCGAGTGAATAAAGGTAAATGAACTGGACACATCAAGGAAAACCGCATAATCCTTTTCCCGCAGTTTCATGCGTATTTGCTATCCACACAGAAACTCATATGGAAAAATACATTCTGGAAAAAAAAAATGAAGCCACGCTATTAGCAAGGCACACATACACACGCACATATACTATTGAATGCAATTACATACATGTGCTCCTCAAGAGACTATACGCTTTTACCATTTTCTTACATTCAAACGCATAGGAGAACATATTCTTGTGAGGGGGGTCGTGACGTCACCGGCTACGTCACATGTTGTTGGAGTGGGAGTTGCATATGCAAAATGAGCGTTTTGCACTTGTGGGTGTGTTCGTCGCGATTTTGTCGGAGCAGTGGCGAGCAGACGTTGGAAGTAGAAAAGAAAACGTAGAAGAACAAAAAGTGCGATATAAAAATAAAAGATGAGCCGAAGCAAATGAAAGGGAGAATCGGGAGACAGGCGGGGCTTGAACAGGCATCAGATGCTACTGTCACACTGAGTGATTGCTTTAAGAAGAACGGAACATTGAGACGGAGACTGGAGGGGCGGGCAGCGAAAAGATCTATTAAATATTTCAAAGAAGCAGACGATATATCCTGTAATTATTATGCTTTGCTGAGTTGCCTTCCTTCTTGGAACGAGGCATTCAGTGAGTATTGAATAGTTTTATGAATGGAGAGAATTGTAATTTGTAATAGATGATAAATGATTAGACAAATTCACTCGGACGTTAACAAAACAAATTATTTAGAAGTGATTAAATCTGGGAATTGTTGGCTTCTTTGACACTTTGTTTTGTGTTTGAATTAAACCAAGTGTTTGTTTCTGTTCGTTTTTGTAACTGAAAATAATGAGTGAACTGAAAAAAACTTCGGGAGATGGTATTCTCTGAAAGTCGTAAATGGCTGCGTTTACTCGTAGCAAACAATAGTAGAATCATAATTCTAACCTGTCATTGACTCCCCCAACGCGAAACAAATTAGCGATGATGTTTTATTTAAACCACTGGAGACTTTTAAATAGCTTTAGTGGCAAAGCTCTACAAGGTTTGCATTCTCTTATCGGATAGTTTTCATACAGAGAATTAATGATTGGTGATGGTGTGATCATGTTTTAACTCATTTACGTTGCAACAATTATTTCTGCTGAAATAGATTAGAATTTTTCTTTTGAACAGGTAAAAAGAGCATTGCCGATTGGGAATAATCTTGGATCTTTTTTTCACAAAATTCAAAGTCAAAAGTTTATATATATATATATATATATATATATATATATAAGAATCTTAATAAGAAGATTCGGTCTGAAGAGATGAATATAGAAATATTCACGAAATAAATTATAATCGACATGGATCTTTATAGATTTTTCTAGATTTATTATTATTATTATAATGCTCTGTAGTTTACATTGTGTTCTCTCTGGATTAATATACCCTTGGAACCATCCCTATACCAGCCATAGTAGTTTTTTTGTACGGTTTTTATGCTTTCTGGCTAAAATCTGAGCATAAATTTTTCAAAATCATTTGGGACTGTCGGATTCCATAAGGAATTATCAAAGACAAAGAGTAATGAAAAGGTTTCGACCCAACCCACTCCCCTGAATCTGACTAAAACATAATTTTTGTTTGAACTTTTGGGTCTATTGGAGAAATTTCAGCTTTTCCACGTATATACATACATACATATATATATATATATATATATATATATATATATATATATATATATATATATATATATATATATATATATATATATTTTATTTATTTGTGTGTGTGTAATCTTTTGATTGCTCCCCATAAAACACACGCATTTATACGCAGACTTGAATATGCCAGACGTTTAATATATAAAAGAAAAAAATAATTTTGCTGATAATGTGTCAGTAAATATATATATATATATATATATATATATATATATATATATATATATATATATATAGGATGAATGTGAGTAAAATTTGTCACTTTGCTGATTGATGTCATCTTTAGTATCCTGACTCCAGAGTATTATAGGTAGACATGTCCGTCCACTCTTCAGGGGATACCAGCAAATACTTACTGCTGATATGTTTTTTAGATTTTTCCTTTTTATGTACATTTAACATTAGTATAATATTTTATGTGTTTTTGTGTTTTATATATAAATGTATATATATATATATATATTTTTTTTATTTTTATTTATATATATATATATCTGTGTGTGTGTGCGGGTGTGTATGTGTGGGTTTGTCTGTGTTTTGTACAGGATAATTTACTGTGTAAATTATATTGCATGTCACTCTTACGATGTTTTAGTTTTATGAATTTTAACAGATTTAAATATGTTATTCCAGACGGCATTTGTATTTGGCACAAAACATTTCAGATGGACAATCGATATTTGATTAACAAACAAGAATAATACTTGATTTTAAATCTTCTAAATTAAATAAATTTTTTTTCTGTTCCTTTTCAATGATAATGATATGAATAAACATAAATAAAACTCTCACCCAAAGTTCCTGTTTCTTAATCGAATATTCCCTTAAATGTTCTTCGGAGTGTTTTCATTCTTTAAGTCAACAAATGACCTGATGGAAAAAGTTTTGAAGCCACCTTCATACATATATACACTGCGCCTTACATTATTAGCCACCCTTAATGTTTTCGGAATCTTTAGGAGAGTTCACGGAAATATTTGCATTTTCAATGGTACGCTTGTTCTCATAAGATTTATAGATTGTAGTAGACTACGTTTTATCTGACAACCTGACAACAGTTTTCTGAATTTCAACGGATTTTCCTATTTTCCATTTATTAGCTAGGTTTTACTGAAACTCCAAGAAACATCGCGATGTGATTAAAAATTTTAATTGCAAGACGTACTCAAAGTTTACATATATAAATGTTTCGAAGAAAAGAAAAATTTTAAATGTTTTTTATTGAAATGAGAAAGTTATAAAGACAAAAATAACAGGAAATATAGGCTTCATGTTCTGAAACTAGTTTTAGAAGTTATTTATAAATTGATTTTGAGTGCTTTTGCATTTCTTCATATGAAACGGACTATACAACAGCGATAGTACCATTCTAAAGTTAACCACTGCTGGTAAATTATTATCCGCCAAAATACATCTACGTCGCTAGTAAGTTCCATATATTTTCCATTGGGTAATGGCCGGTGGTAGAAGATGGTCACTTCATCGAACGAATGTTTTGGAAAACCATTTTATTCTGGTGTTCTTTTCGTCAAATGTAATATAGTATTGTCGTGAATAAAAATCATCTTCTTTCTAGAAGAGTTTGGTTTCATCTTGAATTATAGCTCTATGCGTACCTTTAAAAAAAATAAATGCATATCTGAACTGTCAACACCATCTGAAATTCGCCTATCCTTGCGACATATAAACTCACCCTAAAACATCACATCAACTTTGCTTTATTGGCATCTCAACTCGTGAGGATCCATTCTTACTTTGCTTAATCAGTCTGGACCCTCAAGAGTAGCAAGGCATTCATCGATGAAGAGAATAGTTGAATATAAGGTTTCATCTATTCTGCTGCCCATTAACTTTGATTTCCATTGTGGATGACTTAAAGTCGGAGGTTTAGTGATTTAGAACCTGACAACTAATCGCTTTCACCGCTTTCGAAAACTTCATGGCTTCACAAACACGGATTTTTGCTTATAAGTTATCTCTTGATACGGAACACAGATTGACTTAGGGAAGTAACTGCTAGTAAATTTTGCAATTTCCAGCGTTGGTTTAACATTTCAAACTTTGTATTTATGAAATTTTACTCTTTATTCATCAAACCAGCCTTGCACCGCATATTAAGGCTTCAGATTCGTAACTTGTATATTAATTTGTCATTTTTAAATTTAGGATAATAGACACAAAAATATTTCCGTTGGTTTACATTGGCGCGTAACGAAACAGTTTTTATTGAAACTGCGCAAATAAATGTTGTCGTCGCTCAGGAAATAAACGTTTAGATTCTAATGCCGATATAACAGGAAGTGGCTTTTATATGTGACGTAATGCATATAAAGACGGAGCGTGCTGAAAATTTCTTGGCTCGCCTAAGAAAACTTTCGTAAAAAAGAAGACAATTCGAATACTGGTTAGATTTGTCAAAATGAGTCAACATCCTCCAATATATATATATATATATATATATATATATATATATATATATATATATATATATATATATATATGTATGTGTGTGTGTGTGTGTGTGTAAATACTGAGATCAACACCGAGAGAGACAAGCTGTTTCATGTTTCAACGCAATCTCCATTGCGTTGAATCATGAAACAAAGTGTCGCCCTTGGTGTTGATCCCAATATCGATTATTTTAAGAAACAGATAACTTTAAGGTTTCATGATTATAATTTATTTCCTTAGAATCGAAATTTGATTCTAATTCCTCAGATCGAATAAATGGGTGACAAATATTCCAGGCATGAGAAGCATCATTTTTTAATTTATGCACACATGTGTTTGAGGAGGCAAGATTAAATTGGTGGCAGGAGGAGTAAGTTGATTGAGAGAGTGGAAGGCAAATGTATATATATATATATATATATATATATATATATATATATATATATATATATATATATATATATATATATATATATATATATTAAATATATATATATATACTAAAAAAGATTAAAGTATATTTCTGCTTTTATACATACGTCAGTCTCTTTCATTCTAGTCCAAAATATGTTTTAATCAATAGTCAAAAGTAAAATCTTTAAAAGGTTAATTTGAAGAACCAGCCAATCATTAACACCTTATCCTGACAAATAGACAAGAGATAAAGAGGTCGACATCTTCCCGTGAATTTGACAAAAGCTCAAATCACGACCATTGTTCGCGCGGATTCCTCTAAACGATAATATTACCCTGGAGCTGAACAAGGCGATCAAACATGTAAACAGACTGACCGAACCTAACCAAACTTTCCTTTCCCTTCGATTGGATGATTACTGGGTCCTTGAAGGATGTACAACAAAAACGGATGAAAGTTGCACCCAGCAGTAGTTAGATAGCTCGCAGCGGTTCAAGATCTCGCTGGCTCCGAACTGCGCACTTGCATGAATCTGCCAGTCGCACCTCACAAAAGTGGACAGTCTACAAGTCATCACTGTTCATCAGCCAACGGTAAGGTAAGGGGAGAATTGGAAAATGGCTCCTCATCTTATCCCCCACGATTAACTCAAACTGATCGCCAATTCAATAATAATATAACATGATTGGCATTTTATAAAAGCCAGTTGATCCGAGCCTCGAACTGACATTTCATCACCGCAGTTGGTCCGTGCAGTTTTGAGCGCATTGACTAAGCGAACTACGTTTTGAGCCTGGGATACTCAATGCAAGTTATACGAAAACCACGCCGCTTCAAATACCTGCAGGTGATTTTCTATCCGAGCATCGTTTGACTCATTACTTGAAGAAGATGGCGTTTTAAATAGTTATATTGGTATAAAAATGGTTGATTCAAATCCAGGTTTATGAACAGGCAAAAAGGAAATGATTTTTATAATCAGGATTTCGCTTGTCGTTGATTGAAAGTGAAGCCAGATATTTTTTTCCTCATTCCTCGGAGAGATGTACAATCCAAATCGAGAGCACTTGATTTTCTCTCTTAAATTTATTCTCTCTCTCTTTCTTTTACTTTTCGTTCATTTTCACTTCTTTTCTTTTTTCTGTCCCCACCTCTCTTTCTCTTTCGAAATTTATCTTTCTTTTTCTTTAACCCAATATCTCCTTTTACCTATCCTATTCTCTTTTCTGTTTGTAACTTCCTTTTTTATTCGCAGCAGCTAGTTCCACCTTTTTCATTCTTTCTATCTTTTCTGCTCTCTTTCTCTCTTCTTAATCTATTCTCTTTTACTTTTCTCTTCAGTGAAGCAGCGGTATTTGATCGTCCGTCGTCGTTGTCTCTGGAAAGCAGACGTATCTGCGACGCACTCTAAAATTTGAATAAATTGCAAGTTTTTTGTTTCTTTCTAAGACTTGCGGTAACTAATTTTGTGCGAATGACAAGTCACTTGGTCTTCGACAGGACAGGGAAGTGAATGTTGCGTTGTTTGGTAGACTGACCATAGAAATATCTGAGGTAAAGATCCGAGTCTTGTTTACTCAGAGAGCACAAATCCCATAATATTCAAAATTATATTTCTTTTTTTTTGTATATAATTTTTCTATAGGTTTTTTTCTTTCTCTTTTCGTTCGGTTAATAATGTTTTTCTGTAATAAATCATTAACATTCTATTTACTTTCTGTTTTTTAATCTTTCCTTTTTTAAAGCTTTCTTCTACACTCTTCTTTTATAAATCTTCTTATCTTCTCTATTTCTCTCACATCCATTTGTCGAAAATATTGTTTGAATAAAACGCAATCATAAAATGGAAGAAACGCTGTGCAATTTCTTTTATATGCCGATTTCATTCAGGAAGTCGACGACCATGAATTTTCATCCACTGAAGAAAGCCACAGGTAACCAGCCAACTATCTTTCACCAGAAGACATGGCAACTCACAGATAATGATGAAAAACAATCTGTGGAGAGCCATGATCGCCTATATCAGCAAAGAACAAGACCGTAAGAAG
>CAHIKZ030004034.1:3897500-3902500 GCA_903632075.3 Acanthosepion pharaonis | reverse complement strand
TCTCTCTCTATATATATATATATATATATATATATATATATATATATATATATATAAAGAGAGAGAATAAAATTAAAAAAATAAAAGAATCCATTCATTCGCAAGATTATTAGTAATCGTTTCCATATCATTTTCTTCTGAGTCCTACTATTTTGGTCTGATTAAAAATAATTGAATGTTATTTTATAGTCTTTATCTTTTTCTGTCTTAAATGTATAACAAGAAAAATAACAAAATTATTTACAAAATTTTATTGAAACGATTTTACCCAAGAATATTTCTTTTGTAAATAAAATAGTGTTTCAATTTCTAACGACACTTTTAATAAATCCGTATAGCGTCTGTCCAAGATACTGTTCACAGTGATATTTAAGTTTCAAGAGAAATAATTTGCTGAATTTCTGATTCCGAAAAAAAATAATTATTGTCGTTTTATTTATGACTTATAAAACGACTGATTTAATGATCGATCGAATGTTGACTTGAACTGTATTTTAGAGATCAATATCTATTTCTGCAAACTTAATATTTTTAATGCATTTTACCCACACACTATTTTATTGAGGTTTATAAGTCAGTTAAGCTACGCGAATTATATATTTATTAGCTATAATAACTAATTATTGATCACAAAAGTATTCATATAATTGTTATTTATAAATATAAACTCAAATAAGAGGATTTTTTTAATTTCATCTTAATTTGATATCTCCGTTTCTCCGCATATATCTCTTACCAAACATCAAGTCTTACGCTTACATTTTTATTTCCAATTCATGTGAGAAAACGATATCTAAATTTGGAAAATAGCAGGTAATGTTACGAAAATTAATGACACAGTGAAAAAAAAAGAAGATTTTCGTGTGAAGGAGGAATTTACTCTGTAGCCTGTAATGATTGCCGCAAGGAATACATTGGAGAAACTTCGAGGAATTTAAATAAAAGTTTATATGAACACAAAAGGGATCTTTTACAAAACAACGCACTCAATGAATTAGTTGCTCACCGTAATAAGACTAACCATAGTTTCGATTTTTTAAAAAATGTTACTTTAATTAATTTAAAGCAATTTGTTACGACGGAAGTGTATCGCTAGATCATCCACTTTAAATTAAGCGTCCGGTTTCTTACAACATTTCACCTTTCTTGACAGATCTTCTCTTACCAAAATAGGTGATGCTTAATAACAAAATTGATACAAATTTATACAAAAATAAACTAAATGAAATTGGTTAGAAATTATATATCTAAACACATAATGAAAAAAATTAAAAGTTTAAAATTTCAGCATCTTCTCTCCTTTGTGCTCATATGTAATTACATTAACGTAAACATCACTTTTTTAATCCGATGATTTTTTAATCCGATGAAAGACGAAACGCCTCACACGAATTTTTTTTCCACTTTGTCATTATTTTTCTTAACGTTTTTATTTATTCAATATGTCTTTCTATAAACCTTTTTTTTTTCAAGTCATTAAGAGTATTACTTTTCGATATTATTCGATCAAGCCCACAACGAAAAGGAAGTATTTACAAATAAATAAATTTTTATTGTTTTAATGGTGGGTGTCGTTCAATTTACAGGTTTATATTTTTAGACCCTTGATTCTTGTGTCATTGTAGTATTATTTAAAATTTAATGTTTAAAATATATAACGTGTAAAGATTTCAAAATCATCTAAAAAAAGCCAAATAAAAAATTGATCAACATGAAAACGTCAGATCCTAGTAAAAAGGTGGCAAAAAAGATAAAAAATTTGCGAACGTAATAAAAAACAGATCATCAAGGAGAAAAAGAAAATTTTTAAACTAATTGCTTCCGATCTAAGCAAAATAAAAAAAAAATAAAAATCTTAGAGTTTGTATCATTTGAAAATATAAATACTAAATTTCGTAAGCGTCCGTAGGTGAAACAACTCAAAAATTTTAGTTCGTTTATAGAAATTCCGTTTTCCCGTAGAAATAATGCGAAGCTGCTAATGATCTAAAGACACAAGGACAACTGAGACTTTTTACCAGGTTCTTTTAGTTAATAGGCTTGTACTTCTTTTTCCCTTCCAAACTGTAAGTAATGGCATTTAGAAAATATATATATTTCTCTCTATCATACACATGCCCATTTCTGCGAATATCTTAAATAAAACTGTCATTATGAAAAGGTACATCAGAAAAAATAAATTTACACGCAACAGCTTTGTTGTAAAAATGTAAATAAATTGCAGTTTTAAATCTTAACAGACATTTTTGAAATTTATTTATTATATATGTGTCTATAATAAATTATTAACGCACAGATTTCTTTTTTTTTTCCAAAAACATTTGTATCACGTGAGTTTTTTTTTTCTTATGGAAATAGTTTTACACTTTTTGATGGAGAAGAAAATTTTTCTGCTGATTCGAAATCAAACTTTTTTTCTTTCTTTTTCTTTCTTTCTTTTTTTTTTTTAAAGTAAAATCTCTGTTTTAGTATTCAAAATGAGAACTCCAACCTTTCGGCTATCAAACTTTACCACTTGAACTCCTAAATTAAATTCATAAATCTTGCTCATTACCAGATAAATTTATGTAGCCTATTTTACGTAAAACATATTTCACACATGGGATGTTTAGAGACATCCACGGCGTTATAGGGAGACCTGGGTATGGGCTTTAGACCACTCACTTTTTTTGGAACTAAAAACTTAACAGAAGACATAAATTTGTCCTCTTGGACTCAATCTGTGACAATGCTATCATTTGTCGAAAATCATTACTGCCATTAATTCTGAAAATAAATTATAAGAATTCATCATTTTTTGTTGAGATGCATTAGCTATTAAAACTTCTTTATAAGTCTTATATGCGGAAAACATCTAAAAGGCTCGTCCAAGAAAATAAGTACAACTAAAAAGCAGATGTGTGTATTTTAATTCAAAACAGATATGTTAACAGTAGGATAATAAATCTAAAATGTTCATTTTATAAGAAGATCAGATAAAAAATATTGAATCAAGAATGTCTATCTTAATTTTGGGGATGAGGATTTATCATTATTTACATGCGAACGATTGTCCTAATCTTTGTTGTTGTTATCACAACGTCACAGCTGTTGTGGCCTCCAGCCTCCATTCCGGGTAACATACAGGAAATTTCGAACACTTAATTAATCTACGGGGTACATTGATCTGGTTTCATTGCTCATGTCAAGAAATTCCCTGTAGTTTACTCGGATCGACATACACCTGATGAAGACCGGCTGGATAACGGCCGAAACGTGATATCAACAACAAAGATGAGGACAATAATAAATAAGAATCAAGAATGTTTAAGAGTTAGTATCTGACAGCTCCTAACCTCTGTTAACAACTAATTAAGCTCCCCGACATTTTATTTTGTGGCACCGTGCCTCAGGTGGGGGAGGGGGAAGAAGAAAGGGAAAAAATAACCATTTTCGCATAGAACACCATCATTCTAATAAGCATTTATACTTTAAAAATAAATTAATTGGCGGATCGTATGAAAAGGAATCATGTGAATTGATATATTTAAAGACCTGTTGCCTATTTATTTAATTATTTCTTTCTGACGGACACATTTAAAAGAAATCCCAAACACGCTTTTTAAATGGAGAGCCTTCCCTTGTGTTATGTTTACAAAGCAGTAACATTCATCGTCGCCGACGTACATGCAACCCTCATTTCCTTGCACGTGTCGTACACACGTTCAAGTTTCCTGTGACGCATGCCGATGTATATATTGGCTAACTGAACCTTCCGCCATTCCGAATCCATTTGGCTCATTCATTCCTTACAATCGTTTATATTGCAATGAAATCCTTAATAGTAGTAGTAGTAGTAGTAGTAGTAGTAGTAGTAATAATAATAATAATAATAATAATAATAATAATAATAAAAGCAGCCGACAATGTACACTTCTCCCCTGCCCTTCACGAGACGGAACGATTTTTTTTGTTGTATTGTCGCTCTACAGAAACGATACGCACTCGTGTGGTTCATACGAGTTTGCATCATATTTCCTTGTATAAGAAAATAAATTCCTTGGTAAAGTGTCCCATCAGGTTTTATTTATTTATTTATTTTTTTTAAACGGATGCTTAAATGTAACTCTTTGAAATAAATACAAACACAATTTAGATTTTTTTTTTTTTTAGTAATTTCGTGTACAATTAAACACAAGGAAGTTATATCAGCCTGCGATTATCAGTAATTAATTTCTATCAGATATTTAGCGATAATCTGAATTTAAAAGAAAAAAAAAAAACCAAACAAATAAAATAAAAATGAACACACAGTTGCCTTAGATTGATAGCAACGATTAATAAATCTCAAAATTGAAGACTTAACGATTATATAAAATAGATGAAGTAGATAAAGGAAAAAAAAAACATTTCAAAGAAGCGAAATAATTATCGGTTATAAACAGAACAAATAAACACACACTTTTACAGATAATAATAATAATAATAATAATAATAATAATAATAATAATAATAATAATGATGATGATGATGAGGTGGAGTGCGCAGGTGGCAGCGCTGCTTGGAACAGCTCATTTTTACGGAAAGTGTCGTGTTTCTAAGCTTCGTGTAGAAGCTGAGGTATGGCTTTTTTACTTCGTCAGTCGGAGAGGATTTCAAATCAAATTAAATCAAATCAAATAATATTAATAATAATAATAATAATATTAATAATAATAATAATAATAATAATAATAATACCTCATCAGATAAAAATGCATGGATTATAGAATATGCTAAGCTAAGTAAATATGAATGTGTTGAAACTGAAATAAAAAATAGCACCTAAAAATACTGTTATCCCTGTAATAATTGGGACTTTGGGCACGACCAAGAAAGGTAAAAAAAATCTCATTAAGAAGATTCCTGGTAGCTCCTATTCACAAGAGATAAAAAAATGCACTGTGTGGAACTCGTTCATCGACTCAGAAAGCAAAAGATGATGATAATAATAATAATAATAATAATAATAATAATAATGA
>CAHIKZ030004034.1:3885000-3892500 GCA_903632075.3 Acanthosepion pharaonis | reverse complement strand
TCATTGGTTATAACACAGGGTGTGAGTATGAAACAAATACAGGTCAAATATCTTATTTATAATAATGATAATTGCTGATCGCTGGTTTTTAAGTATGCCTGTCGTCTAGGGGAAATAGCTACTCCCTATTGCAGACGCCTATTCAGGCAGATTTGTTTTTTTTTTCGGTATCAACAGAGCCCACTTACGGTTTTTACTGTAACTGTACTGAGTGAAACATAATTACAGTTTCTGGTCTGATTAACAGCTCAAACACGGCCGGTTCGCTCAAAGCCTCGGTCACGATGACTTGTGGCTTCGTGCTAGTACAACCGTTGACGGGTTTCGAATACTTCTAATTTTTACCCACAAAACTCGGTCAACCCGTGGTATGGTTTTCACGCTGGCATTATCCAAACCGATATGCTGAAGAACTCACCACCGTGACGAGTGGTGAAATTCGAACCCAGGTATCATGTTCGACCACAAATAATAATAATAATAATAATAATAATAATAATAATAATAATAATATTTACAGGCACCTCATCATAGCAAAGAATTTAAAAAAGGCATATCTGCACAATGGTAACTACTACTACTACTACTACTACTACTACTACTACTTTTACTAATAATAATAATGAAACAAAAAACAAAACATATTTTATCAGAAAATATATGACATCAAAATTTTTGTCTTTTTTTACAAGCTTTTACTTCCGCAGACAAGACCAACGTGTTGGCGTGTGTACACGCACGTGTTCCTCACCCGTATACACAAAGCGGGCGCGCATGCGAAAACACACACACACTCACGTATACAATGCCGTCAGTGCCTTTAACCGTTACTAACCCTTTTCTTTCTATCTGCACTACCTATTCCCCTCCCCACTAGTTTCTTTATGAAGTTTATGAAATCTCTTGAAACGGAACCTATGTACCCTGATAAGTGACGATGCCACCAGGAACATCACTAACCCTAACCTAGACCGCAAAAACCGCAAAATTTGAGCGAAGCAACTGCTACAACCGACATCCTTAAACAGACGTTTTTTAAGCTTTCATTTTAGAGGAGTGGTAGAAAGTGAGGGTATAGTGATTGCCTGCCGGCTGTATTTGTAATTGTGGGTACTAGCTTAACAGCTTCAGTTACGGATTTGTTCACTATTACTACTACTACTGCTACTACTACTAATAATAATAACTCAAAAGTGACCCTCCCCCCAAAAAAAGTAAAAAAACAATTATATGTACACTTCAGATGACAAATCGAAGGACTCGCAGATCAATCGACATGAACATGGCTGCGCAGAGAAAACCTTAAAAGAGAAATAGATTAACTTTTAACTGCGGACTCACAATAACGTAACAAGAATAAACAATGTAAGATGGATGCGATACAGAAAGAGGGCAAATGTATAAATAAAGATAAACAGCGAATCACATAATCAGCGAATATAGCAAATTGGCTCAGAAATAATATGACAAAATTATCATAGATGATGAATTAAGGTGATCCATTCGTAACTGTGCAAGCGATTGGGTTTTAACCATACAGTGCAATGATATCTGCTCAGATCAGAATCCATCCTGGGGAATGTATCGCTTTAAGATTTAAACTGATCACCCAGTCCGAAGAGACGAGGAGAAAAAAAAAAAAAAAACACCCGAAGGAATCGGATGTTAGTGGAATTGTTGGATCCATACAGACGACAGCATTGTTAAAGACTGCAAAGATTGTTAGTGTACTAAAGAGACTTGCTGTCACACAATCGTCAGTCTAGGCCACCATTGCTATTTACTTGAATGAACAGTAATGAGTGAACAAAAAGATCAAAAAGATGAGGACGTAACAAACCTGATAAAGTCTATTTGAAGACGTTAATAGCTTTACAACGACGACATCGATGATGATGATATCAAGGGTAAAAGGCTGAATGAATTAGAAATCAGGGGCAGTGCCGAGGCCATGCAGGTAACAGAATCAGAATACTGAAGAAAGTACTGGAATATTGAGGAAACTTGTCACTTAATCTCCGGTGTGAGCCATCAGTTAGAACACATAATGAATGAGAAATAAATGGGATAATGCGGCGACACAGAGGTGAAAGAGTAAATTATGTAATAAGTGAATATAATAAATTAGTTCAGAAAGAGTATAAAGTTTGATATGAGTGGGTAGGAACGGTGGATTCACTAGGAATTTGCAAATGACTTGCATTTGATTATGCATAAAAATAGCATATAGTACAAACCAAAAGTTAAATGCTTCTGAACTTTGATATTCATACCGATCTTAGAGATCAAGACTAGTTTTTCATAAATTAAGAAGAAAAAAAAAACAAAGATTTCAACAGATGCCTTGTTCCAACAGAGAGTCATTGAAAGTGAGATGAATGCTAAATATCTGAAAACTTCCCAGAGAAATGAAACAATAACATAGTGGGATTTGCATACATTGTTATTAGAGAACTTGGGGTACCTCGACGTGGTGTAATGGTTAGCAAGCTTGTCTCGCTAGAACAGTCACGACTGAGTAGTGAGTCCGATCCTCACTGGGTGCTACTTACTTTTGGCCTTGTGCCACATCTAAGCTACGCTTTACAAATCACCATTACTGGAGAAAGTGTGAAAAGAAAGAAAAAAAAACATGGAAAGATTAAGAGATCTGTGGAAGAACTGAAATTATTTAGACAAAGCATTTATCAAAATCGGCTAGAATACTGGAGATATTACAGAGAAGTTGTCTCTTGATCTCTAACAAACGCTACCTGATAATGGCGGGAAAATTCACTGAACATTAATAATGAAATCAATGAGAATACTAGAAATCAGTCAGTTATGCGCCATGTGTGATACACGTTTAGGCGATCATGTATCTTTCGATACATAACTTTTTTTTTTCCCGCAGTAGGCTGCCTTTTCTTTCTGCGACAGACCAGTTGCCGTTCAAGGCTATACAACTCGGTTTGTCCTGCTATTTTCCCATAGCTTAGAAGATGATTCATATCTTTCCCAAGGGTATTATAAGTGAATGTAATAGATTTGACTGAGATTCGAACTCGGCTCTCCGATTCCTCGCGCCGAGCTGCTATCTAGATACTAGAAATAGACGCAAAAATTCAAGATTTGCTGCCACGTGATGTCCAGTGAAAACCGCCAAATATGTATAGAGATAGTAGCAATAATAATAATAATAATAATAATGAAAACGACGAGGAAGAAGAAAAATGTAGAAAAAGGTATTCATCCTTATTAGCTACGACGACTTGATAACAAGTAATGAAATTTTATCGCTTTTTTCGGTGTATTTATTTCCGTGAATACATGAAATTTTGATTTGTAAAGAACCTTCATCTCATTTCTTCGACACTTGTTTGATAATATTTTTGTCGTTTATTGTCTTTCAAATATCTATTTCTGGGAGCATGCTGCTTTAAAAAAAATAAATAAATAAATAATGAAAATCAATCAAGTGGCTCCACTTCAGTAAATTAATAAGAGGGGTTACCTAATTTGTAATCTTTGTCTAAGACTATCTGAAAACAAAGACTCTTAATACAAAGAACATTTTAAAAAAATAAGATGAAGACGATTTGTAACAAAGTAAAGGTTTAGTGAGCCGACTTCAAATTCCACTTTACTTCCGAGCCAAGCGGTCACCGATCTATGTATTCAAATTACTGCTCCTTTGAATATTAATACAAAGCAGTTTTCTTTATGATGCATGGGAGATTATACAGCTATAAACTTATAAAATCTACGGTATTTTCAAATGGTAAGAATTAAAAGAGTGGACAACCAGGTGTAATTTGTAAACCAATTTTTGACAAATCCTTTTTGACAATGACTGGGTATATTTTTAAAGAGATTTGCTCAAAAAGTTGACAGGTGATTTAAAAGTAATCAGCTATTGTCGAACGATAGTAATTTTAAGAGCAATAAATGATAAAAAAAATCTCTGCTAATAATTGATTTTAATTTGTATTTAATTTTAGTTCTTTATTTTTTATGGCTTCGATTGATTTCTGTTTTAAAGGTATTCATTGCTTTTTCTTTTAAATATTTCCTTTTTCTCAATAAATAAGTTCTTTCTTTGGCCCATGTCAACTGGTGCACTGTCGTACAATCGTTTATTTTCCCAAGCAGATCTAGAAAAAAATGAGCGAAGCCTTTTTATGTTTAGTTTGCAAAATAACTAGAGAAAAAAAAAAGTGTTCTGTTTTCAAACTCGCTTACATGATAAAGAATTTACGGAATATGAGACTGACGGTGGTGTCTCTGTTAGTTCTCAGGAGGCGGAGAATTAAGACAAATCCAAAGAAAACTATCAAAATTCCGACAGAAAAATATAGTTAAGATACCGAGAAGAGACATGGAAATGTAAAGGGTGACTAGACATCCAACAAAAAGAAACTAAAATGCATTCCCGTGCGTATTATTAATGATTCTTCATGTAAAATGACATTTGTGGAGATATTCTTTTTTGTTTTTTGTTTGCTTTAGAAATAAATAAAAGAATTCAGACGCCAAAGTTATAAAATTGTAATAATAATAATAATAATAATAATAATAACTTTATGAAAGCGGCTGGTTATTTTGGTCAAAATATTTAATGGTAATAACCTGTTATTAACGAGAAAATGATGCAAAATTTTAAATATATATATATATATACATATATATATATATATACATACATATATATATATATATATATATATATATATATATATATATATATATATATATATATATATATTAAAAAAAAGAGGGTGCCCATAAACGTTTTTGGTTGTAATGTGGATTTATTGAGAAAAAATATTATACTTTGTTTTACATAATTTCACGACACGTGTTTCTGGTCTGGTCTCGCAACCGTCTTCAGGTGAAAGTGGAGATTTTGGACATATTATTAAAAAATAATTAATTTTTCTTCATGTTCAATGTGGAATATTCTCGATATGAGACATTCTGTTTGTGTGTTGGCAATCCGAATTTTCTTTCTAGAATTGTCAATGAAGAGTTCTGCGTGAAGGGTCATAAAACAATTAAGGTTTGTCCAGCGAGTAGTTATCGGCATTTAATCTTTTAATGTTTTAGTGACCTCTATGTGCTCTTGGATCTGTTTCTATTTTGGCGTGTTCCTGTCAGCATGCGTGTATATATGCGTGCGTATATTTCCTTACTACGAGGAATTCGTAAACTTATTTGTATTTATACACGCTGACAGGTAAACTTATTTGTACTTATACACGCACTTATTTGTACTTATACACGCTGACACGTAAACTTATTTGTACTTATACATGCTGACAGGAACACGCCAAAATAGAAACATAGTTATATACATATAGAGATAGAGAGTGTGGACATACAAATCAGTACTGCATAGAGACTATCAGTTTCCCGCCTCTTCAGACCAATACTTATATTGAATACTGTTCTTATGTCAATATAAACATTATATATATATTTATATATAATTTTTAAAATTTGCTATATTTATAGTAGATATTGAAATCTGACCAAATGACCGGATATCAGAATTAAAAGAAAATCCCTTTGTCGATTGATTCAAGGATTTTTCAGCACCCACTCAAATATAGTATTCAAATGAATAATCTTATTTTTATGATTTTTGAATAAAAATAAAAAAGAAATAAAATCAATTTAAAGTTAGGTTCACAGATAAAAAAAATATTTTATTTCTAAATACTTGGCTTAATGAGCCAAATGTTTAAGTAATAAATCATGATATTACCGAATTCATGGATGTTATGAATAAATTTGTTTACTTAATCAAAAAACAAAAACAAAAAAAAAAAACCCCAAAAAACAAAAACAAACTTTTCTTGATTTTAATTAAGTGTCCAGTTTAAAGAAGATAAAAACACAGGATCGTCCGTAAGTGATAAATATTAATTTGGTCAGCTTTTTAGATCAACAAGTGACAGGAAATTTCAATAGTGAAAAAAAAAAAAAAAAAAAAAAAGAAGGAAAATTAAGAGACCTCACCCATCTGTTCTTTTGCTGCCTATATCGTCGAACGGATTCTATTATTTACAGATCAGATCAAACAGTTTTTATTTATTCTAATTAATCCATTTGCTTTGTTTCCTAATAAAATAAATATAATTCTTGCCAGTGGTATAAATTCCAAATATGTCGATTCTCTATATGAGTTAGGTAAAAATGAACATCGTTATTTATTTGACTTTTTCTTTTATTTCTATGGAAGCTTTCTGATCATATTAATCATAGTAAAAATGATTTAATTGCATACAAAATTCTTGCTTTGTTGCTTATTGGGGGATTTATGATCTGAAACGTGAATAGAAGAAGATTCAGAAGCATCTTAAAGTGATATTTATATTGAAATAAAAAAAAAGGAATCTAAATAAAAAAGAAATTTTGTATTTCACTTTTAGATTTAGAATAACAATAAATAAGTGACTACATTAAAAGAGACTTGTAAAAGATACTTGGTAAAACAGTTATTGAATCTACAGATAAAATATATCGTAAGCAAGTGAAAGATGTAGTAACTGAAAATGCCTTTTTTTCTTAGCTTATCTAAGCTAAGAAAAAAAAGGTATTTTCAATTACTATAATAATGACAGATATGGTAATAAAAGCAATGATTTTAATAATGATCTGGCTTGATTTTGTTAATATTAAAATCAGAAATGATAAATTTACGAAACGTCACAAAAACTAGAAAGGGTGAGAGATTTAACCGAGAAAATAATTTTAAAACGAATGCTTGAACACAAAGAGAAGGTTTCTTAAAATTTAATTTTAATAATAATAATAATAATAATAATAATAATAATAATAATAACAGAAAAATGTTTTCACACTGATTGACCTGAGCGTACCAAGTGAGAAAAAAAATCTCTGTGAAGGTTTTTGAAAAAAAAATAAGCAAATACAAAAACAAAAATGTAGCACTTAAAAACTAAAACTGTCCCTGTTGTAATTGGAGCTTTGGGTCTGATAAAGAAAGGAACTCAACAACAAATCGATAAAAAATCCCAGGTCCACCATCTCTCCAGGAAATAATAAAAAGAAAAATTCTAAGTACAGCCCAAAACCCTTCTCATAGATATAGTAGATAGATATGATAAAAACACATCAATTAAAGAATATGACAAAATAAATTGAAATTTAAAAGAAAAATGCGACATTTTAGAACACCGGTTAAACCTATAATAATGGGAGCACTGGATACGATCAAGGAAGGTACAGACAAAATCATTAACAAAATCTCTAGCAGTTTATAAGAAATTAAAAAAATGATTTTTCAGGAGAGTATGATGACGATGATGATGATAATAATAATAATAATAATAATAATAATAATAATAATAATAATAATAATAATCATCATCATCAAACTATTTTCTGTATCCAAGGCAAATTTGTATTAAGAATTATCATTTTAATGATTATTCTATCTTGAAATGACGGATCTTCAAATAAATAAATGCAATAATTATTGCAACATGCATAATG
>CAHIKZ030004034.1:3867500-3880000 GCA_903632075.3 Acanthosepion pharaonis | reverse complement strand
CAAGGACTGTTCATACGGTAAATAACTTTTACTCATGTGGTACATTTAGTATCTACCATTATGACATTGGCAACATTATAGTATGTAAATAAACGTGTGGGTGTTTCCTTTCATTTCAAGTTTGACAAATAAACTTGGTCTATTTGTAGCCGCAGGTGTGACTTAATCACTCCTACTCCAGTGACATGGTAGTACAGTTACATCCATCAAATGTGGACGTATTTATGAGAAAAAAATAAATTGATGCAACTTAATTGTTCTTCGTATTGAAGGATTTCTGTTTCGATGTAGATCGATAAGACAGAATAAAACAAAATGAAAAATGATTGTAAATGAATATCCACTTGATTGTTTTTTTTTCTTTTTATTTGTATATATATATATATATATATATATATATATATATTTCTTTATATATGTATATATATATGTAGATATGGGAGAAAATATGCATTATTATGGTAAATATTATTGTTTGTTTTTCATCCAAAATTGTCCGGTGTGAATATATAAATAAATATATTAATAATAATTTTTTTGTTTGTTTTTAAAGTTCATTCAATTTTTAAATTAGACAATGAAAAAAAATTTGAAAATCGATAAGTTTTTAAAATATCCTTAACGCTATCGATTTTCATTGGTGAGAATTTGGTACTGTTGTAGCAAAACATGTAAACCAAAGAAAGATATTAAAACGTTTCAAGTCGTTGATTTTTTTTTTTGTGTGTGTCTGTCAGTCCATCGACATTGTTGTTTTTCTTCCGGTAATTCTGAACTGGATTTTTTGGAGCACTTTTATTTTTCCACTTGTGGCTTTTCAATGAGAATCAACAATTCGCTTACAATTCATCAGTATCCGTATGTACACATATATTTATATATATGTATATACATAATATGTGTGAATGTGTGTGTAAAATGTGTATAGGGGTCATGTGCTTAAAAGCATATAAATAAATAAAATCAAATTAATTAACAAATAAAATATGGATGAACGGGTAATATTATAATTTTATTTTTTATGACTATTTATAAATAAAATGATTAAATAATCAGTATATATGAATTTTGAAAGTTAATACTATGGTCACAAAACTAAGCATATGACGTTGTTTAGTGTTTATGTGAACGCACTCAATTACTCAGGATTGTGTGTTTGTATATAAATATTCTCTGTGAGTGTGTATATATATATTATATATATTTGATAATATGAATATAAACGATATTTTTTAAAATAAATAAATAATTAAATAAATATAAATATATATTAATGTATATGTTTCTCTTTGTGTAGTTGTGTTGTTTATAAATGTATGTACATATATATGAATATATAAATATATATAGATTTATATATATATTTATTGTATCAGTATTTATGAATATCCAATTTCTGCAATTTTTTTTTAAAGGTGATGTTCTTCCGTTCGAAGGATGCGTTGTTAAAATAATATTAATTAATAATAATAATAATATTTATTATTATTATTATTGAAGCCATGTCCAGGAATATTTAGTTGGGCAATAATCAGCATACGTGGAACTCCAAGAGAAATGCTCAAATAAATAACGTGGATATAATTATGACTTGAGACTTGTTAGAACGTAAGGTCCATTATCATGTTTTTTTAAATCTTGAAATTGACATTTTTTTTCCTTTTCCACTTTCGTTCATGAGTGTATATGTGTGCGTGAGTGTGTTTGTATGTGTGTGTGGATGTGTGTGTGTGTGTGTATGTGTGTGTGTGTGTGTGCGAATGTGTTTCGCTGTGTCGGGTGTTATAACTTGTTTTAGCGACCCAGTCTTGTCTTCTTACCCAAATCGATCACCCATCTCGTGTGCGACTGCATGGTCAGCGGTGCTTTATATGGAAAGCGAATAACAAAAGCGGCGTACGCCGATTGGACGAGAACAACGAATCAGCGTCAATCTGTTACTCGCTAAAAGGAGTTGCTCTCTTCTTCTCACTTTCTCTCTCCCTTGTCTTACTCTTTCTTTCCCTGTGCAACACCGCCCTCCTTTTCGGATAACACGCACCGCTACCGTCCTTAAAACTCATAAGACGTTGTTTTATTATTAGTTGTAAGATTGTCATCAAGTTAATTGTTTTTTTTTGTTTTTTTAATACTTACCTTTTTCTTCTTTTTTTAAATTTTTTTTTTAGTAGGCTTTCTCTTCTTAATCTATTGCTTTTAATTGTCACCTTTAGCGTTAACTCAAATGTATTCTACAGTTATTCCTTTTATTTGCACGACGACTTGTGTTATGTTTTTTTTTTACCGCAATTAAGTTTTCCTTGAATCACTCTCATTTACTGTTGAAATACCCTATTTTTTCTTCCTTTTTAAATTCGTTTAAAAACCTTCTTTCTTATCAATCTTTTTTTTTACTTCTCATTTTAATTGAATTTTATTGCAACCCCTCCTTGCTTTTACCGATCATTCGTGTCTTAATCAATTATTCATTCGTAATAATACTTTAGCTCACTTTCTTTCTTTGATTTTGTTTCTTTCATTATTTTTTTCCTTCGTTATTATTTTCTGAATAATATTTCTTTGTTCTTTCTTTAATCTATAGTCTCAAGAAATATTTATCTTTTTTTTCTTCGTTGATATTTTAAAAATAAAAAAAACCTTTCGAACTTTCCGATATCTATGCTTCTTATGTCCAAAACAAAATCCGTTTCTTGAGTTATTGTTATAAGAAGAAATAGATCAATCATGATTAATCATGATGACCATTTCCGATTCTAATCGGATATTATACAAATCATGTAGCTTTAAATAAATAAGGCAGGTAGACAGAAGTCATGAACAGAAATATATAGATAGACGAAGGACACACATACACACACGGACACACTTAATTACCTGTACCTTTTGACTGCTTCTATTTCTTTCTTTCTTTCTTTCTTTCTATTTATAATATATATATATATATATATATATATATATATATATATATATATATATAGAGAGAGAGAGAGAGAGGAGAGGGAGAGATTATTTTTATAAAAGAGATGTTGAAATCACTACACAAAAGCTTTCATGTTTCAATAATTTGTACTTCTTCAGACGATATATATTGTTATTATAATCTCTTATAATAATAATAATAATAATAATAATATATTGCTCTACTTTTTATTCAGCACTTTTTAAAAGTAAATACTATATATATATATATATATATATATATATATATATATATATATATATATGTGTGTGTGTGTGTGTGTGTGTGTGTGTGTGAATGAAAAGACAATTGTAAAAATTTACTTAGTTTAGCTGACGCGTTTCGTTACTCGGATTTATCAAAAGCAAATGTGATGGTTTTATTTTTTTTATTTTGTAACATAAAACCATCACATTTGCTAAACTAAGTATAATTTTACAATCGACTTTTCATTCATATTGTCTATTTTACAGATATATTCCATCTGAGAATATTTACACACACACACGCACAGACAAACACATGCACACACACACACACACACATATATATATATATATATATCACACATTGTGTTCTGGTGATAATAAATTACTACGTGACGATTGCATTGTGCATGAAACTCACAGATGTGATACCGTATTTGTGCGAATGACATATATATATATATATATATATATATATATATATATATAGAAAGATAGATAGATAGATAGATAGATAGATAGAGACTGAGATAGAAAAAAAAGGAGAGAGAGATAGAGACATAGATGAGGTAGATGTGTAATTTTTGCTGGTTGATGCTATGAATTTATGTGCAATGAAATCATTATGAATACTCATACTAATGCTGGAGAAGTGAGAAAACTTGGCTCACTTAATCTCCTATCAAAGCCTCTTCTGCTGTAGCAAACTCAGTAGCAACAATAGCAAAAACAAATCAAAACAACAAAAGCAAACAGAGCAACAGCAACAACAACAACAACAACAAATAATAATAATAATAATAATAATAATTATTATTATTATTATTATTGTAGCTTTTACTGTAACCACTGATACAAGTCAAAAGATATGTAAATAATCCCGTTGTATTTCTCATTGTTGAACCTGATCCACTTCGGCTGTCTTTTCCCTAGAAATGAATGAATGAATAACTATTGGATTAGTTCACAGTGTCATTGCAACTGAAACAATCATTCTGAATATTATATTGTTAATGAACAGAAGAATGAAAATAATGAAATCGAAAATGCCGTTAATAATAATATTAATAATAATATTAATAATAATAATAATGATGATGATAAAGCAATAAAATGTGCAACCAGATATAGTTATGACGGTGATGATAGAATATTTATAGAAAATCAAAATGATCCCAATAAAAAAAAGCCGATAAGTGATAAATAATTGATTAACGATTATAATTAACATCCTTAATTTGTTTATCACTAGATTCTTGCAATTAATTACCTATCTGCTGAAACGAATTCTAACTTCATTAATTTTAGCAGAAATTACAGAGTGTGCAGAAAAGTTTCCTGCTTGACGAACTTTTCTGGAATAGGTTCTTGGTCGGACCGAGAATTTTTCAGTGGTTCTCATTAAAACTATACAACCCATAATGTAACTGATATTAATTAATAATTATATTCAAGCAACGTTATCGAATATTTCAAAATATATTTGCCATTAACCCCCCAATTGTAGGTTAAATAACAAAGTAAACCGGGTTCTCTATTCGTGGTTGGCAGCCAGTCTAGGAGAATAAAAGCTTTGAATTTAAAACCATGCAGAAGGCAAAGAAAATCACTTTGCTATTTTCTCGAGAAGTCATGGCGATTTGCAAATAATGAATAAAAGGGATCTGATGAGAGTCATGATCACCTACGTCTTGAAGCTACATGGAATTTTATTGTCGTATTAATGTATTAATTGTAAACCATCTGTAATAATATTTAATATTTTCCTTATAATTTTTATTTGACAATTTCATTGACTAATACTGATACTGAACCTCGATTGTAGGTGCAATTCGATTAGTAATGATTAGTAGAGAGGAGGAAAAATCAGCAACTTTGCGACTTTGAATTTCAGAAGGGTTTCATCGATAAAAAGAGAGAATAACAAAAACAAAGAAAAGAAGACCTATCGGTCGGTGGAAGTCGTTGTTTCACTAGAGCAAAGAGACAGAGAGAGGGAGAGAGAGAGAACGAGAGAGAGAGAGAGAACGAGCGATAAGGAAAAGTTGTATAAATATCAAGAGTTTGCCAGAACCCCCCCCCAAAAAAAACCCAAAACAAAACAAAAACAAAAAAACAAGCAAACAAACTGAAGACATTGCAGAAACTGAAGATGATAGCTGAACACATTAAAATAGGCGTGCAACAGTGACAAAGAGCCTTGCAAAAAAAAAAAAAAAAAAAATTGTTGGACGAATTGGAAATCCGATGAAGAATCGAAATCTTCCAGACAGCATCATTACTAGTCCTGACGAAAGTGCCGAAGCATTGTAAGAACTTGCTGTCACTTGATGTGAAGCGATAATCACCAGTTATTATTGGTAGGCAAACTCATCAAGTCCAGCAGCAACAATAACAGCAATAATAGCTGAAATCATACCGAGAACGATCATCATCATCATCATCATCATAATTATCATAACAACAACAACAATAATAATAATAATAATAATAATAATAATAATAAATAATAAAATCCTTTACGACTTATTGATTTAAACGGGTCAACAAATTTAGACCAGAAAACCGGATTTGGCTAATGCCAAATCCGGTCTTCTACTCTAAACAAGAAGACAGTTGCAAATTCTTGGACACATTATGAGGAAAGAGTGCTCGGAAAATTTAACATTAACAGGTCATATTGAAAGAAGGAAGTGCAAAAAGAAAAGCGCGAGTAGACTACCTCATGAACTTGGGGTGAACGGATGGCAGTGTAGGGATAAAGCGGGATGATAAAGAGTCAAACGTTGATTAGAGTAACAACAGGCAGAAAGTTGTGGAGAGCCATAATCGCCAACGTCCTGAAGGGGTACGGAACATGAAAGAATAAAAAAACAAGAAGATATATCACATAGTGGATTTCTCTGTTCTAGCATACCATAGAGTAGACCTGAAAAATGAATATGTATCTTGAATTTGCTGAGGAAGTTATGGAACTTCAAGGTAACAGTCGTACCATTTGTTGACAGAGCACTGGAAACTGTTTTGGAGAGCCTGAAAGAACCGTAAATTGGTGGATGAGTTGGAACCATCCAGATGACGGCATTGTTGAAAACAGCGAGGATACTGAGCAGGGTGCTGTAGTATCGAGGTGACTCGTTGTGACTTATGCTCCAGTGTAGGTTACCATTTATTACTGAAGCAAAAATACACTCAGTGAATTAATAATAATAATGTAATTATTTTAGATTTGTTGTGATTGATTTAGATAAATAAAATATATAGCGATCATCTGAAAATGATTCCTTTTAAACTAACACATTCTAAAGGCTGGCACATCATTTTTATATTTATAGTAAACTTTCCCTATCTATCTATCTATCTATCTATCTATCTATCTATCTAAATGCAAAAGAGTCTTTCTAATTCCCTTCAACCAGATCAGAGTACCTGTGTGCGTGTGTGCGCGCGTGTGTGCGCCGACGCACGGTCACAATTACCCATGCGTGTGTGCGCTCGCTTGCGAGTAAGCCGTATGCGTGTGTGTTTGCGTGCGTGCGCCTCCACGTCCGCGTCTTGAGGTGTTGCATTCTATAGAGACCGAAATAGCAAGAAAAACGTTTTGCTGGGTAGAAAGCGATATTCTTTGAAAAAAAGCTACAAAACGAAAAAAAAAAAAAAAAAAAAAGAAGAAAAATAGCAACAACAAAAAATAAATAAAATAATGGAATAAAATGAAAATGAATAAAATGAAATAATTAAAGGGAATAAAATGTGGACTTTACAAATGAATAAGAATTAAGATTGTTGACTATAACAAAAAAAAAAAAAGAAGAAAAAGAAAAAAATACGCAAATGAGAAAGCTTTTTTTTGGTATTTCGTAAAATTATATTCAACTCAGTCCATTGTTGAATCCGTAGATGTTTTTTCTTGTATTACAAATCTTAGTGATCTTTAAAATAATAATAATAATAATAATAATAATAAAAACGTTGAGTATTTCTACAATAAAATCTCATGTAAAAATCTGTTTTAAATCCACCTGTTTTAGTCAATGGGTAATTTCCAATGAAAGAGATTTATCATTTAATTAGGAAGTGTTTATAAGGGCATTGAATATTAATTCCCGTAGAATAAAAAATGTGAATGAATTCTTTGTATGGACATGCGTTAAGGATGAAGAAAAGCTTATAATCATAGTTGTTCAGATATTTATTAGCACTAAGATGATGATGATGATGATGACACTCCTCCTCCTCCTTCTAATGATAATAATAATAATAACAAGTACAGCTGTGAACATACGAAGGGCTTTATCTATGGAAAATGTGTGTGATCATAAGTTATTTTATTTTCATTCTTTTTAAAAAAATGTTTAGTGGAAAATGGCATGATGTCATTTCTGACCTTAGGTCTCTGCTTGTGACCCGGAAGGAAATGAGTATAATATACAACAGAAATCAATGGAAATAATAATAATAATAATAATAATAATAATAATAATAATAATAATACACCCTTCGAGTAAAATAAAAAGAAGTGAAATTCTGAAAAAAAAAAAAAAATGTAAACCTGTGGTGGTGGGGAATTGGAAAAAAATAGTGAAACATAAATATGATTGTTGTACCCATCATCATTGGTGAGTTTAGAAGAGTTCGAAAGAGTTTCAAAATTCGGAATTCATAGTAAGTTTGAAACCGTATGGACAACATTACTAAATTCGGCTAGAATTCGGCTGGCGTACTGAAGAATCTTGCTTAAAAAATAAACCACCAGTTACTAATTATGTGAGAACTCAGACTGTACTACTACTATTATTACTACTAGTAGTTGAGCCAATTGTTAGCGGAGCACCGGTAACGGCCCCGAAGAGACGATGAAAAAGACTTTAAAGTCACACGAAACCCGGGGAAGTATGTTGACCGTCCAGATGACAGCATTACTGAAAACAGCAACAGCACTGAGAAGAGCTTTAAATTATTGATGGCAAGTGCTGTCATTTAATCTACAATGTGAGACCACAGTTATCAATGGAGGAAACACTCAGTGAAGAGTAAATAATTCAACAACAACAGCAATAAATCTCAAAAATGTGGCATATGGAAACATCAACAATCCCTGTTGTAGTTGGAGCCCTAAGATTGGTTGGAGAAGATTCCAGTAGAGTAATTAAAGGGATTCCTGGAAGTCCATGCCTCAAAGAGATACAAAAAATTGTTCTGACAAGTACAGCGCACACTTTACGAAGGGCTTTAGCTATGTAATTATTTTTTTGTCAGTGGAAAATGTCATGATGCCATTTTTAGCCTTAGGTCCCTGAGCAGGACCCGGAAAGAAATGTGTAAACGCCAGAAATCAAAGGAAATAAAAGCAATAATAATAATAATAATAATAATAATAATAATAATAATAATGATAATAATAATAATAATAATAATAATAATAATAATAATAATAATAATAAGCAAACACTGGTATGAACATCGGCCAGCGCCGGTTACAGAAATAGAAGATGTCACCATTCTATGGGATTATACCATCCACACAGACAGAAAAATTGAAGCAAATAGGCCGGACATTATTGTCAAAAACCAGAAAGAAAAAACTTGCCTACTAATTGATATGGCTTGTCCAGCGGATTGTAACATAGCAACCAAGGAATTTGAAAAACTATCAAAATACAAAGACCTGGAAATTGAAATAGAAAAAATGTGGAAATTGAAAACAAGAATAATACCAGTGGTAATAGGTGCACTTGGAATTATAAAAATGGAACAAAACAACACATTGAAAGAATCCTGAAACCCCAGCAGAGAGACATACAGAAAATTGTCTTATTAAGTACAGCACACACACTAAGGAGAACTTTGTCTATGTAACGCTAGCAACTTCACCGAAATGTGGCCATAACAACACACCACGACCTGCCTTAGGTCTTTCCGCAGACTTGGTAGGTAGTGTGTCCAAAGCAGAAATAATAATAATAATAACAATAATAATAATAATAATAATAATAATAATGATAATAATAATAATAATAATTTCTTTCTGTTTTCATGTTGTGAAACAACATGAAAACAGAAAGAAAAAATATTCAATAATAAAAGAAGGCAGTAAATACAAACAACATTTACATTTAGTAGATTCTGTAGTAAATCAAAACAGAAGCCAAGAACCAACTATTGCAGCAAAAGATATGAAAAAAGAAAGCCAAGGATAAAGCCCTTGAACAGATGAAACAACGCTGGCAAGACAAACCTCTGCATGGCCAATATCCAGAACGTGCAAATAAACCCAATGTTGATAAAGTTAATACTCATCGATGGTTACGAGCATCTGGATTAAAGTCTGAAACTGAAGGCTTTATTCTTGCAGCGCAAGACCAGAGTCTTTTCACTAGGAATTTTCAGGCAAATATCATACATAATAATGTGGATCCAAAATGCAGGTTCTGTGACAAATACCAAGAAACAATAGACCATCTAATCTCAGGGATGTTCTATACTTGCCCCCCAAATGAATATAAAAATCGTCACGATAGAGTGGGGCAATACTTACACTGGACAATGTGCAAACACTTTGGAAAATGTGTAAGCAAACACTGGTATGAACATCGGCCAGCGCCAGTTACAGAAATAGAAGATGTCACCATTCTATGGGATTATACCATCCACACAGACAGAAAAATTGAAGCAAATAGGCCGGACATTATTGTCAAAAACCAGAAAGAAAAAACTTGCCTACTAATTGATATGGTTTGTCCAGCGGATTGTAACATAGCAACCAAGGAATTTGAAAAACTATCAAAATACAAAGACCTGGAAATTGAAATAGAAAAAATGTGGAAATTGAAAACAAGAATAATACCAGTGGTAATAGGTGCACTTGGAATTATAAAAAATGGAACAAAACAACACATTGAAAGAATCCCTGAAACCCCAGCTTAAGAGACATACAGAAAATTGTCTTATTAAGTACAGCACACACACTAAGGAGAACTTTGTCTATGTAACGCTAGCAACTTCACCGAAATGTGGCCATAACAACACACCACGACCTGCCTTAGGTCTTTCCGCAGACTTGGTAGGTAGTGTGTCCATAGCAGAAATCGAATGATGATGATGATGACAATAACAATAATAATAATAATAATAATGATAATAATAATAATAAACAGACAGATCAATCAAAGCTAATCACTCAGACATCCACCAGGAGGCACTTTTTGTTTGCAGTTTCACTAGAGACTGCAAACAAAAGTGCCTCCTTATTGATAATGCACTCCCTGCAGACTGCAATGTATCTTTGAAGATCTTCAAAAAACTGTCAAAATATAAGAACCTTGATATTGAAATCTCAAAAATGTGGCACATGAGAACATCAACAATTTCTGTTGTAGTTGGAATCATAGGATTTATTGGAAAAGATTCCAATAGACTCATTGAACGGATTCCTGGCAGCTCATGCCTTAAAGAAATATAAAAAATTGTTCTCACGAGTACAGCCCACTCCTTACGAAGGGCTTTATCTATGTAAAATATGTGTATTTTTGTTTTTAAATTGCTCAGTGAAAAATAAAATGACGCCATTTTTGACCTTAGGTCTCTAGTCGGGACCCGGAAAGAAAGGAGTACATGCCAAAAATCAAAGGAAATAAAATAATAATAGTAATAATAATAATAATAATAATAATAATAATGTGGCATTATTACAACACCACAACAATAATAAAATATCAAATGCAGTTTTCATCTTAGTGTTAGGTTTGAAAACGTCTGAATTAATCATTGGGTACGCTGTTCCTAGGTCCCAGAATTTACTTCTGTATATTAAATGCCAACTATAGTAGCAGGAATAATGCAGGAAAACGAGGAACCATTTCGAAGACTTTGATAAGTAGAAATCTTCTTCATTCAAACTACAGTATTTTAATTGAGATCGCCAAGAAAACTTGGTATGACCTGTTCTTATATAAGATACACCAGTTAACACGTTGAACATTATAAAGAATATTAACAGCAAAAATAACGTTCCCTTTATTAGTCTTTACTAAACTACTTACAGTACATGTGTGGGCTTCCCCAGTGAGAATTGAAGTCATTGCAAGATTAGATTGCTCGCCATTGCTCTACGGTATAGCATTGTTGCTATATCTCTCTGGTGAGATAAAGATTGCAACAATAATTACATGATCGCACGTTCTCTTAATGCTACACTTCTAACGTCTCCACGTAAACTCCGAAATTTTTACCCTTTTTTCTCTTACATATTTTTTCTCTCTCTTGCTTATTTTTTTCTCTTATTATTATTATTATTTTTTAGGTGGGGTGGATAGGTTCGCCTATCGCTCTGTTCTTACAGCTTCAACGTCTATTGAACAGGAGTAGAGGTTTATCTGTTGTTTCCTGTTCAGGATCGGGTTTCTGGTTCCTTTTAAAATCTTCTCGTTCATTTTTACCCTCAGTAACCTCTTACGCCTTAGTTGCATTATCGCCTTGTTTGGGGGTGAATTCATTAAAAAAAAAAAACAGAAAAAAAAAAAGACAAAAATATTATTAAAATACCAGGGATCAAAATAATATCGAAAAATATGACAAATATATAAGCAAAAGTGAAACAACGATATTTCTTCAATGTTTGCATAATGTGATAATAATGAGAGAAGCAATAAATATCAGTAGCAAACATATAAAAATATAATAAGAGGGAATTATATGAATAACTGAATTGATAATATTGGTCATTGTGTTAACACTGTTGCACGCTATTGACATAACAATTATAAATGATGCTATTCAAAAGAAGCATAAGTTAACAGTGAAAAGATGGAAACAAATATAAGGCTCTTGCACAAGTGTTGCAAACATTGTGAAACAGTCAGTTATGTGCCATGGGTGTTACACGCTTAGGCGATCATGTATCTTTCGATACATGACTGACGAGGCAGATTTTTTCCCGCAATAGGTTTCCATTTCTTTCTGCGGTAGACCAGTTGCCATCCAAGGCTATAGAACCCGGTCTGTCCTGCTATTTACCCATAGCTTGGTGGGAGAAGAAAAGGATTCATACCTTTGCTAAGGGTATTGGCACGTAAGTGAATGTAACGGATTTGACTAGAATTCGAACTCGGCTCGCTATCCATTACTCCACCGTGACTCCCTCTGTGAAACACTAGTGAATGTAGTGTCCGTAATCATTAGAACACTCGGAAGCGTCTCAAACAAGTCTGAAGAGCTGGGGATCCGAAAAAGTATGCTCGGTGTAAAGATGCTTTATTAAACAGAATGTTGAAGATTTGAGAAGACTTGCTGTCGCTCAGTCCCCAGCAGTAATCACTCTGGCGTGAAAATTCATT
>CAHIKZ030004034.1:3862500-3865000 GCA_903632075.3 Acanthosepion pharaonis | reverse complement strand
AAGCAATAACGATTACATAAAACAGGACAACGAACATAATCATAAAAAGTTAAGGTTAATGAGTTATTTTAATTCAATTTAATCAGTATTGTATGAAATTTGTTTTTTATTCTTCGCAAATTTTACGTAGAAATCAAAAACAAAATTAGGTTGCAGGATTAATATATAAAAAAAAAATCCACTCTAAAATTACCTCCTTTTCTGTAAACTACAGCCAAATGGGAAATATTCACTATTTTGGTATTCAGTCATACTCCGTGACATTAAATACGATACAAAAATGAAAATACTATTTTATCGGCATTAATTTTCATGAAAATAACAGTATTCCCGTTTTATTTTAATGTTACTTAGACACAAGAGGCAATTTTCAACCTTAATTTCATCTGTTTCATTGCTGCAATTATGTGGCACCCGGTGAGGCTCAAAATTAATACAGAATTAATCATCTATCAAATGAGATTATTATTATTTATTGTCGCATGGCGAGGCGTCGAATATAGAAAACTATTTTCATCTGTCAGTCTGTTCATACCGCTCAATCTCAACCTGTTAATATCTATCTATCTATCTATCTATCTATCTATCTATCTATCTATCTATCTATCTGCATGTGTGTATATGAATATGTATAAACTTATGTTCGTGTGTGCATGCATATATAATTAAATGGATTCAAGGAAAATAGACTTAAAAGATGGCAAAGTTTTCTGTGTTCTTATAGTTTTGTGAAAGAAAATTGAAGACGTTTAATTTAAGTTGTTTGTTTTGCCTTTTTTTAATAATAGTTTCATGTCGGTGAACTCCGACGAATTTAAAAACTCACTGAAAAACAATAAAATGCCAAGTATTACTTATACAAACAATACACATTAAGAAAAGAAAGTGATAAAGAATATAATCCTGTACATTAAACATAGAAATGATTAGAATATGTAATTTTCTGCAGCTCTTTAAGAAAAGAGAAGAAATGTTAATTAACATAAATAAAAAAACATATTACAACAATTATTACAGTAACCGATGCGACTAAAAAACAGTTTGGAAAAAAACAAAGAAATAAAACAGATTTTCCGTCTTTTTTATTTTCGTATTTTATAAAAAAAAAAAAAAAATACAAAATAAAAAAAAAAAAATAGAAAGAGGGGAAAATGATTCGCGTGATCAAGGAAATATTTTATTCAAACAAATTTATTCGACCAATGAGAGAAATTATGAGATGTGG
This sequence comes from Acanthosepion pharaonis, assembly GCA_903632075.3. Lineage (NCBI taxonomy): Eukaryota > Metazoa > Mollusca > Cephalopoda > Sepiida > Sepiidae > Acanthosepion > Acanthosepion pharaonis. The sequence continues at coordinate 3,863,775 of CAHIKZ030004034.1, read as the reverse complement.
TTGAGATTGTAAGGAGAGGCGATGTGCAAACAGGGAGAAGGAGAAGCGGGTAGTTAAAATGGTGTAAATGGATAAAAAGGAGGAGGTATGAAGGGAGAAGAGAGAAAGAAAAAAAAAGTATAAAATAGACGAATAAAGAAACGAATGAGTAAATAAACTAATCAAGAATAACCACGAGAAAAATAATAACGACATCCCCACCAATGAATAACAGAAAAAAGGAGGGGGGTGCATAATAAAAAAGAACATAAAATAGATAAAACTTAAAAAGAAACAGGCGATGAAGAAAAATGAATGAAAAAAGGATTAAAGGTAAACTAATGAAGAATAATTACGAGAAAAGTAATAATGAAATGAAAAAATGAATGAAAATAAAAAAGACGGAAAGAATGAGAATATAAAAGAACACACACACAAAAAAAATAATACTTAAAACAAATAACCACGAAAAATGAATGAAAAAGGGTTAAAAGTAAAAAATCAATCAGGATGAAGGACGAAAACAAAGTTTCGAAAATAAATAAATAAAGAAAAAACAAAAAAAGAAAGAATAAAATAGATAATTAACGGGGCGGGAATATGAATGTTGGATAGAAAAAAAATGAAAAAAAAATGAAAAGAAAGTTCAAGACGTAATAAGTATAAACATGATAAAAATTTAATTAGAAAAAAAAAAATAGAAAAGAAAAATAGAAATAAAAAAAGAATATAATGGAAATGAATAAAATAGTAAACAAAAAGAAAAAAGAAAGTAATAATTTGAGAAAGAAAGAAAAAAGAAACGAAAAAAGATAACAAAGAAAAAGTAACTTTTAATTAATAAATTAAAAGGAATTAAGAAGAAAAAGAAAAGAAAAACAAACATGTTTGTTTAGAAATAGGGAAGAGTGAACAAATTCTGAAAAAGCAAAAAGCATTAATGAAAAATAAAGAACGCAGAAAAAGATAGAAAGAAAAATTGAAAGACAAAAGACAAGAATGATAAATTAAAATTAAAGAAGGGAGATACATAAGAACACCTAACAATAAATATAGAAGAATAAAAGTGGATGAAAAAAAAACAAAAAAAAAACCCAAAAAAGAAGAAAGACTGACGAAAAGAAAAGCTTCGAATCTCTAAGAATTTTAGAATACTTTAAAAAAGAAACAGAAATGAAAACGAAGTGAAAAAAGATAAACGTAAATTGAAAAATAGAAAATAAAGAAGACAAATTAAGAGACAATGCAGAAGATGAAGTAAAAGAATAACAATTCGTAGTAAAGAAAGAAACGTAA